>JAQQSZ010001698.1:0-14985 GCA_028646595.1 Phalanger gymnotis | reverse complement strand
AAAAAAATTACAAGTATCTCAGATAAAGGCCTCATTCCTCAAATATGTGAGAACTGAGAAAAATTTATAAGAATATGAACCATCTCCCAACTAATAAATGGTCAAAGGATATGAGCACATAGTCTTTAGAAGAAATCAAAATCATTGCTAGTCATATAAAAATGCTCTAAATCATTATTTATTAGAGAAATGCAAATTAAAACAACTCTGAAATTTTACTTCACACCTATCACATTGGCTAACATACCAGAAAAAGAAATGACAAATGTTGGAGAGGACATGGAAAAATTAGCATGCTCATGCACTGCTGGAGTTGTGAACTGAACCAACCAATTTGGAGAACAATCTGGAACTATACCCAAAGGGCTATAAAACCGTGCCATCTGTATTTCAAAGAGATCAAAGAAAAAGGAAAAGTTCATATATATACAAAAATATTTGTAACAGTTTTATTTGGTGGTGAAGAATTAGAAATTGAGAGGATGTCTATTAATTGGGGAATTACTGAAGAAATTGTGGTATATGAGTGCAATGGAATACTATATAGTATAAGAAATGGCAAAGGTGGATGGTTTCAGAAAAAATTGGCGAACCTTATATGAAGTCATGCCAAATGAAGTGAACAGGACCAGGAAAACATTACATATTATACACTGTAACAGCAAAATGTTAAGGATGATTAACTGTGAAAGACTTAACTACTCTGATCAAGACAATGATCCAAGGCAGTTCCAAATGACCCATGATGAAAAATGCTATCCACTTCTAGGGAGAGAACTGATGAACTCTGAATATGGATTGAAGCATCTTTATGTTTTTACTTTATTTTCCTTAGTTTATTTTTGTCTGTGTTTTCTTTTGCAACATGACCAACATGGAAATATGTTTTGCATGACTTCACATGTATGACTGATACTAAATTGCTTGCCATGTGTAGGAGAGGGAAGAGGAGAGAGACAGATAATTTGAACAGAATTTTAAAAGGTCACTGTTAAAAATTATAATTGAAAAAATATTTAATGAAATAAAATATATTAAAATTTTAAAGATACAAAAGTTGTGATGTTTATTGTACATGTCAATAAATGTAATTACTTTACTTTATACTAAGTAATTTGCACTCCACTGTATAAATAAGTGAAGTACAGATGTAGTACTACTTAGGTAGGTAGCTCTGAGACTCAAATGTGATAATATATGCATAATGTTTTGCAAACTCTAAAGCCCTAGGTAAAAAAAAAAACAACTAAAATCTCAGGATAAACCAAATAACAACAATAATAGAATTGAAGGTTGAGCTAAAAGATAATAAATTTAGGTCTAATGCGATGACCAATGTTAGCTCCAGATTACTGAATTACTACAGATTACACATTTTTTTGTTTTGTTATAAAAAAAATAGATACACTGAAGTATTGTGGAAATAATGCTGGAATCAGAGGTGTGTAGTTAGAATTCCATCTCCACTGCTTACTATCTTTATAAAACTGGGGAGGTCTTATAGACTCAGTTTCTTCATTTGTAAAATGAGAGATTCTCTTTGGAAGATTTCCAAGTGCTATCCCAGCTCTATTGCTATAATCCTAAGAAGTGCAAATTAAAAAGTTGCGAGTATTTTCAGTTGCAATTAGTAGACATTTGCGTAACCTTTTTTTTGTAATGAGAGAGTATGAAAGGGTGTGTTCATTTATTAGAAGGTGACTAATGATTTTTTAAATATCATACTCAAAAATTTAAAATGAGGGAAATTATGATATAAATTAATAATTCAACTAATGTGGTCATTCTGGGATACTAATAGTAAGATATCAATTCTCCTTATACTTTCCATTGCTTCATTTTAATATACAATATAAAAGAAGCCCTAAAACATCGGGAATTCAAGTCAGGCTCAGTATAAAGTTTGGTTGTCTGCCCAAAGAATTCAGGATGACATGTACAATCTTAGCATATTTGCATATAATACCTCCAAGGCAAGCATAGATGATTCCCAGTGGTAGCCAATAGAGAATGGGACATTGACTTGCATCCTAGTTTTTCTCTGAAAGATTATGGAAGAGTATGGCTCATCATGAGTCTGTGACTATGGACAAAGCATCTTTACCCCTAGTCATAAAATCTGGAGTTGTCCAGGCAAATTTATAGAACACACTTGATGGGTACACATGAATTGATTTTTTTTTCCTTTCTCTCCTAAATGAAGAAATTAAAATAATAAAATCAATATCAGTTGATAATATTCCAGAGTCAGCTCAGTTCCTGGATTTAGATTTGGTACATCAAATAAAAAGCAGTATTCTTGCATTCTGAATAGGCTAATTTATTTTAATAAAATCTGCTTCTTTAGCTATTTGTTGAAGCATATGGAAACATAAAGAACAAAGATATCTTCATGGTTTGAGACTCATTTCAGTTAAATCATTTAATTCCCTAAATGAGAAAATAGTAACAATCCTTCATTTTTCTTTCTCTTGTTGGCTTTTATACAATAAGCAATTATATTTCAGGTCATACAAAGTATTTTCCCCCAAGGATCAACAGACATCACATAAGCCATTATTTGCTAAAAAGTATAGTGCCAAATCCCAAACTATACCTAGCTGCTTACAAAATGTCGCACAGCCATGGTACTCTAATGGATCTGTTATCTCACTGATATGCCTTTATTCCATCACTCATCCTTTGCACTTCTAAGATTCTTTCCAGAAATCCTCCCAAAAGTTCTAGATTCACTGTTTGTGTACCTTGTATAGACCTGTTTCACTCAATGAGATTACAGATCTATTTGCATGATACAGTAGTAAAGAGCAACAGGATTTATTGAACTATCTACTGAAGAATACTCAGATATAAACTATTAGGTAAGTTGTTTTCCTCTAAGATTAGTCATTAATATAACTGTTTCAGAGGTGCACAAAGAATCTGTGTTTCATCAGCACAGGTAACTGTGGAGGCACATTGAGTTGGTAAGGGGTACTCCAACCTTCAAAACAGATTGCAATCCCTCTATGATTTACATAAGTAAGGAGTTTGTAGAATACAAAGTTAAAATGACCTTGCTCAGGTGAAACTGCATCAGAGGTGGTAGTTAAGCCTAGGTCATACCGACTCCAGGTCTAGCATTCTATTCACTACATCATGCTGGTATAAGTAAGTAAATCCATTAACATTCCACATAAGAGATTGTCTTTGATTGTCTTTGAAAATAATTACAATAACAAAATTAAATTAAACACAGAACAATGTTATGTTAACTAAAATGGTAGCATTTTGAATTTCCATTTTGAAAAACTCGATGAAGTATCTGTGGCTACATGAGATATCTTAATGAATGGCAGAGAGGAAATGGCTACTGCTTATGCAGTCCAAAGAGGTCTACTCAAATTGATTAGGCCTAAGACTAATTAGGCTAGCCTAAAAATAGAACCTTGCATTTGTTTGGCATTATGTTTCCACAGTAATTTTATCTGATCCTTAAAATATTCCTGTAAGGTACATAGGTAGGGTATATATTATGAATTTGCAGAATTGAACAAATATTTCACTGAAGAAACTGAAGAAATCTCTGTGGACAAAGAGTCAAATATATTCATTCATTATAACGAACCTGAAAACTGGTCATCAGCCTTTTCTTGAACACGGGGAATACACAGTTTCTCAAGAGAACCCATTTTAACTTGAAACATCTATTAGGAAATTTCTTCCTAACATCAAACCTAAATTACCCTCTTTGCAACTTCTACCCATTTCTCTGTTCTGTCTTCAGAGGCCAAATATTGTTTTTTCCCTCAATGTTCATTAGGAATATTGTTTTACAGTTTTCTTTCTCATTTGACCCTCACTAGTTTAAGGGAGCAAAGCCATATTTGCATGATAGGAGGAATTTGGTAGAATCCTTTCTTCTCTTATTTGGAAAAAGCTTATGTAATATTGAAATTAACTGTTCCTTAGAATTTACTTGTAAATTCATTTGATACTGGGTTGCCTCCCCCCATGTTAATTCATCATTGACCTGTTCGATTTCAATTTCTCTTACTAAATTTGACTTATTTAATTTATCTATTTCTTATACCGTTGATCTGAATACTTTATGTTGTTGTAGATTTTTATCCATTTCATTTATGTTATTGGTACTATTGCTATGTAGGTCTGGTCTGTTCACACAGAATGAATATTCAAGCTTGCAAAGGGGACTTCAGCTTCTCAAGTGTTCTATCAGATTCTATTGAGCCAGCTTACAAGCATTTACTATGTGCTGAGTGCTGTCTGCACTGCTACAGCAGTGGGTGTGGGGATGGAAAAGAGGGAGCAAGATCCAAAGTATTTATTTAGTATTTCTAAAACAATGAACAATGAAGATTCATAACATACAGGGGTGTGCTAGAGTCAGTTCATACTGGCTCCCGAGGGTCAATTCTCAAATTCTTAGTGTGAATATTCAGGGCTTAATTTATCATTTTGTTGATTTCTAGACTTTAAAAAATAATAAAGAAAATAGCAATAATGCAGAAAAACTTGAAAGTCTGTCATTTGTACATTTTTTGAGAGAGACGGTTGCCGAACATTCTGAAATCCCTTTATACAATGATAATCTTTTGGCTTTTCAAGTCTCCCTCTGCCTTCCCTTAGATACTCTACTCATTGTGTACAGAGTGACCTCCAATCCCTTGACACACTGATTATCTCCTAGACTGCCTACCTTACACTAAGCACTTTCTCCTCTTTTCCCCATCTTAACTACTTGGTAAAACAATTCAACTTTATACTGCCCTCCTTTCTTGAATCCCTAGCCCCATTATCATATTGTCAATAAAACTAGTCAAAGACTCAACTTTGGATCATTCCCATTCAATGCCTTCATTTCTAAATATGTGGTGCTGAATGAAGATGGAAAAAGTCACACAACTATTCTGACTGTGTCTACTACAAATTAATGTTGCACAACCTCAAATGGGCCCTCACTGCTGTTAGGCAATCTTACTATGCCTCCCTTATCAATTTACCAACTCACTCTCCACAGCAGTTCTTCAGACCTTTCAATCCTTCCTAAACCTTTGATGGCTCTCCCTCTCCCCAAACACTTAGCTGAGAGTCTTATGCCATATTTTTTAGGAAAAAAATGAGGCCATTCTCCATGAGGTTCCACTTCTCTCCTCTTCATCTCCTATACCTCAAATGCCTTCTGCCACTATGTCCTCCTTCACCTCTATTTCACATCAAGTGGTTTTCTCCCCTACCAAAGCTATCCAATCTCCATCCCTTCTCTGACTGATTGACACCTCTGTCATATTTTCAGTCTCTTCTTATCTATTGGCTCCCTTTCTACAGCCTAAAAACATGCCCATGTCATCTTGAAAAACCCTTACTTGATTCCTCTGTCTTCACTAATTCTTGTTCTATATCTCTTCTGTTCTTTGTAGACAGCCTCCTAGAAAGACAGTTTACACCTGGTGCTTTCTTTCCTACTTTCACCTGGCTTCTTACTTTATCATTCCACCAGAAATGCTCTCAAAAGTTACTAATGAGTTGTTGGTTGCCAAATCCAATTACCTTTTCTCAATCTTAATTCTCCTTGACTTCCTTTGACACTACTGATCATTGTCTCTTACTTGATACTCTCTTCTCTCTAGGTTTTGAGATACTAATCTCCCCAGTTCTCCTCCTATTTATCTGACCACACTTTTTGTCTCCTCTGCTGGCTCCTCTCCAAGATCATACTATATAAAGAATTTTGTCAAATCTATAGTAATATAAGTCATTTCCCAATTGATAAATGGTCAAAGCACATGAACAGGCAATTTTAATGAAAAAATAAAAACAATTTATTGTTATATAAAATGCTCCAAGTCATTATTGATTATAGAAATGCAGATTAAAACAAGTTTGTGATATCACTTTCACCTACCAGATTGGGTAAAATTATAGAAGAGGAAAGTGAAAAATGTTGGAAAGGATGTGGAAAATTGGGACACTAATTCACTGTTGGTGGAATTGTAAAATGATCCAACCATTTTGGAGAGCAATCTGGAATTATGCTCACTGAGTTATTAAACTACCTCTACCCTTAGACCTACCAATATCACTATTTAGTCTATTTCCAAAGATGACTAGGCAAAAAGTAAAAGAACCTATGTGTCTTAAAGTGTTTATAGTAGCAATGCTTGTAGTGGCAAAGAACTGGAAATTACAAGAATGTCCATCAATTAGGGAATGGATAAACAAGTTGTGGCATATGATTATGATGGATACTACTGTATCATAGGAATGATGAGCTCAATGATCTTAGAAAACCATGGAAGATTTCCACAAAATAATGAACAATGAAATGAGTAGAAGGAAGAGAAGATTGAATACAGTAACAATGATATCGTTTTAAGAATCATTTTGAGTAAATAACTTATTTTGCATATTACAAATACCCAAATTAAGTGGAAAGGACATATGAAGAAAGACATTACCTATATCCAGATAAATAGATGTATAAAATAGTTATATATATGTGTACATATATATGCATATATATACATATATGTGTATACTTATGTGTGTCTAATAGTAGCCATCTTTTGGTCGGGAAGGAGAGAAAAAATAGAAATTTATATGACAATTTTGTTGTATATTTGAAAGGAATATCAAGTTATACATAGTAGATTTGCAGTTTCATGTACAATCCTCTTTTTTATTGTACTATATTATGGAAATTCTTGTTTTATTCCATAAATTAAGGATAAAATTTTAAAAAGAGAAACACTCAAATAAAGGTAAGCAAATTATGAAAGAATTATCTTTAATCAACCTATGGGTCAGGATTTGGGATTCAAGAAATACAATCACTGACTTGATTTTCATCTCATATTAGTTCTATATGATTATTATAAATGTCAGCTCTTTTGCCCAATATTCCCCAGTACAATTAGTCCCTGATCATTGCCACACAGATACCATATCGAAAAGATGATTGACAGAAATTGAACATGTTTTCCTAATCTCAAAGAGATTACATCCAAGTGAGAAACAAAATAAGTACAGGAATACATGTTTGCAAAACAAATATAAAGAGAGTAAACACAAAGTAGCTAACTACCAGTTTGCTAGGAAGGACAGTCAAGGAGGATGAAGTAAAGTTTAAATAGGAAGGGGTGCTTGAGGAGATAAAGTCTTCATACAGGACATTATCAGGAAAGTGCAAATGGGACATGCATTCCTAACCAAGGACTTGCCTAAAATTACAAATATAACCCCAATATGATGGATATGCAAAGAAGCTTTTCAACCATTTTAACCATTGAAGGAGTTGGGATAGGAACTAGATTTCATTACTTAAGAGAACTCCTAAGTGAAGAAATTCCTTTGCCACAGCAGATCAGGACCTTCTTTTCCACTTAGAGCCTTAGAGACTTTCCTGGGGCTCTTGGAGGTTAAGTGACTTCCCCAGAGTCACAGCTAGAGTGTATCCAAGGTAGGACTTCAACCCAGGTCTTCCTGGATTCAAGGTTAGCTCTCTTCCCACTATTCAATGCTGTTATAATCATTAATAACAAAAGAATTTTGAATCTAATTCCAATGAAATAAACATGAGTACTACTCACAATCATTATACCTATATACACATACAAACTGATAGAGAATTTTAATGGATTAAACTCCATTTGCTTGGCCACAGAGGGCAAAACTAAGAGAAATGGGTAAGAGTTGGAGAAAAGTAGATTTTACCTCAAAGAGAAAAAAATGCTTAATAATTAGAGCTCTTTAAAGGTGGAATGTCCTAACCTTGGTGGCTTCTCATCACTCTAAGTCTTCAAAGAGTGGATGGATGACTACGTGTTGGGGAATATTGTAGACAGAATTCTTGTTCAAGTAGAATCTAAACATAGAGCCTCTAAAACATCTTCTAACTTTAAGGTCCTGATTCTGAGGGGGAAATAATACAATTCTACACATTTCATATGTAGGAACCTATTAAACTATGAGTGTATATTCTTTTACATATATTATTTAAAGCTAGAGGCTATGCCTCAGAAGATATAATTTAAGTTATACCTGACATCATTCTGTCTGTTGTCCCTCCTTTCACTCTCCTCCTCTTCTCTCTTCTCCTCATTTATTCTTCTTCCCCTCCCTCTCCTCTCTCCATACAACTACAATTAAATCCATGTAGGTAGTAGTGGAAAGAACAACAGATTAGTTGGGTTCAAAGTTGTGGCATATAAACATAATGGAATACTATTATGATATAAGAAATGAAGAACAGACAGACTTCAGAAAAACCTGGAAAGATGTATATGAACTGATGCTGAGTGAAATGAGCAGAACCAGAAGAAAATTGTACACAGAAACAGCCACACTGTGAGATGTCTGACCTTGATAGACTTAGCTCTTTCACAGCAATGCAAGGATCTAAGACAACTCCAAAAGACTCATAATGGAAAAGGCTATCCACATCCAGAGAAAGAACTTGGGAGTCTGAATGCAGATGAAAGCATACTGCTTGCTCTCCTTTTGTTATTTTGTTTCTTCTTTCTCATGCTTCCTCACATTAGTTCTAATTCTTTACATCATGCCTAATATGAAAATATGTTTTATATGAATGTATAAGTAGAGCCTATATCATATTGCACACTGTCTTGGGGAGGGGGAAGGCAAGAAAAGGGGAGAAAATTCAAAACTCAAAATGTTATGGAAGTGAATGTTGAAAGCTAAAAGTTAATTAATTAATTATATATATATTTTTAAATTGGGTTCAAATTCTGCTCCTGGCTCTTATTTTGCTTCCTTGGAACTGTTTCCTCATCTATCAAATAAGGAGATTTCTCTCTAGCCCTAAATCTATTATCTTAATTCATATTATCCTCATTTCTCAAGAATAATTGGTACAGAAAAAGACCACTGCCAATCAATACATTCTTAAAGGGACCTTTTTTTCAACGAATATTATAAAGAAAAAGGTTTGATTGGAACTTCATCTTGAAAAATGAAACTAAAAATTATTAAAATAAAATTATTTCATCTCATTTTTAAATGAACCTTAGGCTGCAATTACAACCAGACACTTATTCTTAAAACAAAGAATAAATCAAATGTGGAAGGTATTTTGGGCACTTTTTTCCAACAAAATTGTAAAATGGTATGATAGGACCTCCTTCACCTCACATTTGACTTCCATAGCATGACCATAAAGAGGGCTATTGACAAATGTTAAAGAGTGTCATCAATTTTCCAAGGATCTAGAGTTTAATCCTTTGGTTTTCAGATTATTCTTCTCTAAAGTACACACAAAACTCAGCAAAAGTCTGACCTACAAAACACTGACCCAAAGGGTAGAGATACACAAGAGAGACACTGTGGTTAAACAGCAAGGGGTGTTTGAGTGGGGATTAATTTTATAAGTGGTTATACCATCAGTAAAAAATTTCATGTTCTGACAACTTTTGTTTCCTGGTGCAACCTCACAGGGAGGCAAGATGGTAGATAGAAAGTCAATCTGACAATCAGGAAAAAAATTAGACTCTTAATAGCCTGTGTGACATTGGGAAAGACATTTAATCTTAGTGGTCCAGAGAATGCTCTAAGATTATAAGTTACACAACAGTTCTTGATCTCTATTGAAAGAGGAAATCACAGGCTCACATCAAAATAAAATAAACATTATGTCTGTAAGAACTTGGATAAAGAATATCGAATAATTGAGACACCTTCCCCCCACATATATTCTGGTACTTCTATACATAAGTAAGCAATTCTGTGGTTATTTGTAGAACAAAGATAGTTTGATTTTTAAAAGGATTTGAAATTGGTATTTAGTGGTATTATTAATTATATGCATTTCAGAAACTCACTGAAATACACCTGGAAGTCAGTGCACATGAGGCTAAGAGTAAGTAACTGAAGGAGATTTTTGTTTTGGTTGTATGTGTGGGTTTTGTTTTGTTTTGCTGTGCAGCATTTCTCAGCATGGATACTTCCCCTTCCCTCTTTATTTCACTAGAGAGGAAGTTCTGTATTTTTTAACAAAAGGTAAAATGAAACTCTTCTACAGAAAATGAAACTGGCTAGTCACAGCGTAAGATCTGATGAAGTGGAAAGAACACTGAATTTGGATTAAGATACCTGGTTATATTCTTGACTCTTCTATTTGCTTGCTGCACGACCTTGGGCAAGTCACTTTCTTACTCCATGCCTCAGTTTCCTTATTTGTGAAAGAGAGGTAGAAACACTTGCAATACATGCCTCCTGGGGCTATGGTGGGAAACAAAGCAGATAACATATGAAAAAATCTTTGTAAACCACAAGGCACTATGTAAATTTCAGGTATTATTATTCTCTCAGGAATAGATCTGATTCAATATTAATCTAAGACTTATTCCTGTCTAGTACAATGACTCACTAACACGTGAGCTCTTTCTCCCTTTCTTTGCCCTATAGACATAAAGCCATGACCCACAAAAGCAAAAGTAAATTGTCATTTAGTTTGCCAGAATGGTAGCAATTATTTCATTCTCATTGGGGAAAATCATGCACACTCTGTGATGCACAAAAGCAAAAATACAGGGTCGAAAACATGTACTTTGCACATTAAATATCTGAAGCAACCATAGCTTATCAGTGCTCCCATTTCTATTCTACATGGTAACTGGTTTTTAATCATGTTGAAATAATCTTTAAAATTTAAAAATAACCCTACCTGTATTGCTTTTGGGTCAGACCTTTCAAAATGGGTTTTTATCAATTGAACAAAATAGCGTGTATAAAATCTTGCTTGACTGAAGAATTTACAAACTGTTTTGTTATAGCCAGATCAGATAAACATCATTCTTTGCTTGCTATTTGCCAACACACCATTTCCAGAGAAAGTAGTTGAAAGGTAGTCCAGGAGAGGAAATGGCCACTGGTAGAAGTGTGGTTCTTTGGCCTCTCGCCTCATAGATTTGAAAATTGGCTGCAGCTGCTCTTGCAATGAGGCCCTGGGTGGTTTAAGGTTGGGAAACTAGTGTGACCTTCTAAAACTTTAATATTCTAAGTCATTTTCTGACATCAGGAAGTTCAGTTAGTGAAGTCACAAAGGACTAGCTCCAGTCCTAGGTCGCATAAGTCTTACCTCCTTTTAACCTTGTACTTCTTCTATAGCAATTTCTACCCAAATGGAGCCCATCACCTCAGATGATTTCTATAAATGAAGATGTAGCCAGGGTAGGCCAGGCTTGGAAAAGTTAACCCCCTAAGCATCAGTTGTTACCACCGTGCATCATCACGTCCCAGAGTAACCCAACTGTAGAAAGAAAATTGGATGTGGAGTCAGGGAATTCGATCCCAACTCTTCCAATTACTTACTATTTGACTTTGACAAGTTACTTCCATACAATACAAAGTTGATTAGGGTGTGCACTGGGGAATTGTATTTCTTTTCTTTTTTTTACCAATAAGTATTTATTGAATACACTATTTTAATTCATCAAACTAAATAAACTAAAACATCTAATTTTTCAAAATGGACATCTAAACCTTTAAAAATACAAACTTCACAAATGATTCCTTTTAATCAAAGGCTTTCACTTACACTAAAATATGGAACAATCTTTTCAGGCTTACCTTCTTTAGCTAAAATAAAAGCATCTTTCCAAATAGATTATCCTTCTCCAGCTCAACTAACATGTTGCTCAATGGTGGAGTTTAAGAACTGATTACCTGATAAACAGGAAAGAGAAATCATAAGGGATTCAACAAAGGTAAACTGTTTATATTCCTACATGGGAAAATGACATTTAAAACTCCTAAAAATGTTCTCATTATTAGGGTAGTTAGAAGGAATGTACATAGACAGAAAGCAGAGGTGTGAGTTAAATGTGATGATATGATTATCTAAAAACAAAATTAAGAGATGAGAAAAAAATATTCCACTGGCAGAAGGGGAAAGGGAGAGGTAGGATGGGATAAATTATCTTACATAAAAGAGGCCTGAAAGAGATTTTACAGTGTAGGGGGAAATGAGTGAAGTGGGGACAGTAATAGGTATACCTTACTCTCATTGTAATTGGCTCAAAGAGGGAATAACATACACATTCAGTTGCGTGTAGAAATCTATCTTACTGTACAGGAAAGTAGGAAGGGAATAGGGATAAGAGAAGGGGCAGCTGATAGAATGGAGGGCAGTTTAGAGGAGGTAAAACTTTTGAGAATGGATAAAGTAAAAGGAGAGAGAATAGGATAAATGGAGGGGGAATAGAATGGAGGAAAACACACAGTTGGTAATCATTACTTTGAAAAAAAATTACAGCAAGATTCTTGGATAAAGATTTCTATTTTTAATATAGAAAACTGAGTCAAAATTATAGAAATATGAGCCATTCCTTAAATGATCAAAGGATATGAAAAGGCAGTTTTTGACAAAGTAATCAAAGCTGACTATATATAAAAATGCAAGAGAGAAGTGCAAATTAAAACAACTCTGAGCTACTACCTCATACCTGTCAGAGTGGCTAATGTGACAAAAAGGGAAAATGACAGATCTTTGAGGAGATGTGGGAAAATTAAAGTACTAATGTGCTTTTGGTGAAGTTGTATACTAATTCAACCATTTTGGAGAGCAATTTGGAACTATGCCCAAAGGGTTATAAAACCATCCATACCCTTCGAACAAGTAATATCACTAATAGTTCTATAGCCCAAAGAAATAGAAAAAAAGGAAAAAGACCTATGTGTAAAAAAATATTTATAGTAGCTTTTTTAGTGGTGGCAAAAAATTGGAAATTGAGAGAATGCCCATTAATTGGGGAATGGTCAAACAAGCTGTTGTATATGATTGTGAAGGAATGCTATTGGGCTTTAAGAAATGATGAGCAGAATGCTCTCAGAAAAACATGGAAAGACTTACATGAACTGATGCAAAATGAATTGAGTAGAACCAGGGGAACATTATACACGGTAACAGCAATATTATATGATGATCTACTATGAATAACTTAGCTATTCTCAGCAATACAATGATCCAACTCAACTCCGTAGGACTTATTATGAAAGGTGCTGCACGACTCCAGAGAAAGAACTGATAGAGCCTGAATGCAGGCTTTATTTTTCTTGGTTTTTTTTTGTCTAGGTTTTCTTTCACAGAATGGCTCACATGGAAATGTGTTTTGCATGACTACACACATGTAACCCGTGTCAAATTGCTTGCCTTCTCAAAGAGGAGGGTGGGGGGCTGATGAGATGGAGGAAGAGAATTTGGAACTCAAAATTTAAAAAAAAATGTTTAAATTGTTTTTACATGTAATTAGCAAGAAATAAAATATTAAATAAGAAAAGAAAGAATTATAAAAAGAATTGATTACCTGAGGGGCCTTTTAAAATATCTCTTATGATTTCCTTACTCCTACGAGCCAGTGATCCAGGCCTAGACAGCATGGAAAACAAAGTGGTCAGAGAATTCTCCCCCTGCAACAATTGAGTGCATTCCCTGGGGAAGATTAGGAGCCGCCTTGAAGCAGGAAGGAAGGGAACAGAGAAAGCCCACCTGATCTCAAGACATTGCCAAGTGTCAAAGGAACAAGCCTGTGAAGAGAGTCTGAAATAGCACTGGGAATGGTCCCAGACTACAGGCTGAGTACAGATGTGACTAGTCACACCTACTTCTTCTTCCTATGCCACAACCCTGTTGAAGCAGCAGAAGGGAAGAGAAGATTGAAAGAAAGAAGCCAGAGTAACAGCATCATTCATTATAGCAATGAAAAGATCCTTCAGACTGGGAAAGCTGCCCCCATCCCTGGTGGGCTCTGGATTCCAGTCATTCCTACTGTGACAAGAAGGCTCATGGCATTTTGGGGTATTCCTGGACTTATCCATATGCATGCTTGCTTATTTATCATCTCCTTACCTTGTGGGCCTACATTTTCTCAACTAAAAATGAGGGCATTAGACTAGATAACTTTTGGCATCTTTCAATTTCTAAATCTTTGATTTTATGCTCATATCTTCACGGGCTTGACAATGACTATGAAACTCCCAAGATTTGAAGTTGATGAAAGAGAAATAGTTTCAGATATAACTTACCTTTGAGACTAAGTTCATTTTCCAGTGTTCACCATACTATGCTTTTCTTGCTTTAATTTTTTCCATAAATTTGGATGAATATAACATTCCTTTTCCTGTATCCTTAGTGTCACCTTGGAAGCCTCCAGTCTCAGAAAATTCACAAAATAGCATTTCCCATTATCCTCTCTCCTGAATGATTTCTTTAACATTTTGAATTTCCCTCAAGACTGAAAGGGTTGCTTAACCCTTTCAATAACATCATCATTGTGATTCAAGGATATACCTAAAACAGCTGGGACTGAGCGTGAGGAATCTTGAGTTCTAATCTCAATATTGCTTCCGTCTCATAGCAATACCTTCATCAAATAATACCATCTCTCCAGGATTCAATGCTCTGCAAAGTAAAGATGTTGAATTTTAAATAAAATAAAGATACAAAATAAAGATGTAGAACCTAACCTTTTGAGGATAATCAGGACCAACTCCTTTAGTTTATAGATGAAGAAGCTTAGGTGCAGAGAGCCTAATTTTTCTGAGGTTACAAAGGTAATAATTAAAGAGCTATCTGGTAGAGTGGCTAAAATACTATACCTGGAGCCATGGAAATCTGAGTTCAGATCCAATCTCAGACACTTACTAGTGGTATGACACTGGACAAATAACTTAACCTATGGCTTCCTCAGTTTCCTTAACTGTAAAGTAAGGAAAATAATAGTATCTACTTCCCATGATCATTATGAATATTAAATGAGAAAATATTTATAAAGCACTTAGTCTTAGCACAATACTTGACACATAAATACTTAATAAATGCTTAATTCTTTCCTAAATAGCAGAAGCAAAATTTGAACTCAAATTCTGTTTCTATATTCACCATTTATCCATTTTACCACATTGCTTTCCCAAGATTTCTAATGTCTTTCTAGTTTTAATATTCCATAATTATTACAACAAATCTATTTC
>JAQQSZ010001697.1:0-14985 GCA_028646595.1 Phalanger gymnotis | reverse complement strand
TTTTTTCTTCAACTGTAAAAATTAGTAGCCTAGTCCTTGTCACGTATATTGTCAAGATCAAATGGAATAATATATTTAAAGACTGATATAAATATCAATTTTTAATATAAGTCAAAAATTACCACACTTGCAAAATCATTTTAAAAAGGCATTTAACAAAATAGCTTACAGGATACTTGTTCTTATTCTCATACCTGCCAACTTAATTGCAAAAGTCCTTTAGCATAGCGATGGTGTCTAATTTTATTTGGCACCCTTACTCTGAAGATTTATTTATTCAATTCCACAAAATTGAACTCAACTTTTGCCATGTCAGGTGTTAGGTGGCCAGGGTTTTCATCTTAAAAATGGGATTAGTCTGCTTTTTAGTAATTGCCTTACTATCCCACGAATTCTTTGGAAATTGTCCCGTTTTTCCATTTATATTTTACCATTTACTGCAAAAAAAGGAGGGCAACAGGATTCAGTCTCTTTATTCATTGCAGTTATTAGATTGCCACTTGTCGAGATTATAGTTTTCTATAGTAGAATGGCTCAAGGGGATTGTCTTGGAGACGTATTTGAGTATAAAGTGGTAGCTTATGGTATTATTCAGGGTATAGGGGAGGATCAATTTTATAAAGAGAGGGTAGCTATATTATTACTTTTAACAGGATTGGTACAATAAATAGTGTCTAAATAGGAAATGCCCTGGCTATTCAATGCCTTCATTCTAAATTTCCCATAGAATGTATTTTCCTGATAAGGCCTAGCCTTCTGATCCATTATTCTTCTAAGAAGCCTTGTTTAGTATAGTTAAATGCACAAGACGTTCTGTATAGTTACGTGGTCGAGCATTAATAATAAGAGTTCCTAGCCTGGTGCTGAAGAAAATAAAATAAGACATTTCCTATAGTGTAGTTTGTCTATTAAGTGGTAAATTGCTGAATCTTTAGGTTTGAATTCATCGATTTTTCCGGTCCAGGTTTCACCAGTTCAACCACTCATTCTCTACAGAAAAGGAAAAATAAACAAAGAACAAGTCCCTCTAGCATAGTATAATTGAAGGATTCAAATATATACTGATGTGTTTGTGGGGAGATATGGTAGAGAACACATTGATTTCACTGGTAAAGAAACTCCCTTCACTTGTACAGAAATCATTTATAACTTTTACTCTCTGAGAGTTTCCTGGGCTGCTGAGAGATTAAATGACTGGCCATGATGGCATAGCTAATGTGTGTCATTATTGTTTTGTTGGGTCTGACTCTTTGTGAGCCCATTTGGGGTTTTCTTGACAAAGATACTAGCGTTGTTTGCCATTTCCTTCTCCAGCTCATTTTACAGATAAGGAAACAGAGGCAAACAGAGTTAAGTGACTTGCCTAGGGTTACACAGCTATTAAGTATCTGAGATATGATTTGAAAGATCTTCCTCACTCCAGGCCTAGAACTCCATCCACCACCTAGCCACCCTCTATGTATCTGAAAAATGAGGTCTTTATCAGACTCTAAGGTGAACTAGCTATCAGCTACATAGTGCTTCCTCTCTGAGGCAGAACGTCAAACATTTGAGATGGCTATCATGTTCCCCTCTGTGACTATAGCCACATATAAACAGACCAGAACTGGAGTTCTGGGCCTGACTACTCTCTCCATGTCTTTTCCCTACCTACTTCTTTACATGAATGAATGAAAGACACTTTGTTTAATCATTTTTAGTCATGTTTAACTCTTTGAGACCCCATTTGGAGTTTTCTTGTCAAGGATAATGGCATAGTTTGCCATTTCCTTATCTAGCTCATTTTATAGATGAGGAAATGGAGGCAAAAAGGGTTAAGTGACTTTCCCAGGATCAATCAGAGAGGGAAGGCTAGTAAGTGTCTGAGGCCAGATTTGAACCCAAGATGAATCTTCCTGACTCCAGGTCCACCACCCTATCCACTGCACCACCCAGTTGCCCAGATGTTTTCAAAACTGGGAAATCTTGCCATTTAGAGCTGAAGATATTATCATTTGCCTGTCTTATAGGCTAGCCTTTAGAGATTATAACTGGGAGGACTATAGAGAGCTTACTATAAGTGAGGGTGAGGTCCCTGACAGACTGAAATCCCTAGACAAGGAAGAGAAGTACAAAGAAAAAATTGTCTCATCAAATTAACTAGATAGGAATACCTTCCTTTTTTATTCTCAGGCTCTGGCTTTGTACATGAGGCTGACAATCTTGGGCTGTTCAGGGAGAGGTTTCCTAGCCAAGAATCTGAAGGGAGCCTTTTTATTGATCCCAGGCAAGAGGCTTTGTCTTATTCTAAAAGTCCTGTAAAAAGATCTGCCTCTTCCAGCTTCTGACAACGGAAATCCTTGGCTGAACCAGAAGACTGAATGTTATCACCCTGCTCTTGCAGTCTAAAGTCCATAAGCTTTTTTACAGGACTTTTAGAATAAGATAAAACCATAACTATCAAGAAAGCTTATAGTTATCATTGTATTAAATAAATAATATGAATGATGTAGAGCTGGAAAGAAGCTTAGAGGTCATCTAGCCTCACCCCTTTTCCATATGGACAAAGAGACTGAAGGAGGTTAAACGACTTGCCCAAGTAGCAGAGCAAGGATTTGAACTCAGGTTTCAGATTCTAAATCCAGGACTCCTACTATCACATTCATGTGGTTTCAGGGCCCCCAAATTCAGCCATTTAGACAGAATCTCAGAGGTAGAAGGCATCTCAGAGGTCATGTAGTCTATTTTACCTTTGTAGAAACATCACTACAGAAGTGTTAACAAGTGGTCATTTAACTTCTGCCTGAAGATCTCCAGTAAAGGGGAGCCTTTACTTTCAAATCTCTTGTCATACCTGGTAAAATTCTACCATCAACATCCTTGCAGAGCTCACTAAAATAGTTATTTCATATGTATCTTGTCCCCCATTAAACTTCTTATCCCTATTTCCTCAACTGAGGACCCCTCCTTGTAAGTCACTAAAAAATGGAGACCCTTCCCTGAGAATTCTCTCTTCTCTCCTCTTTTTCATCTCATCTCACTTAGACATCTTAAACTATTCCTTTTCTCTTGTCCCTATTGAAGAGGGGGCCTTTTTTTTATCAAGGTAATCTCCTCTATGCATATCATTGAGTCCACCCCCTACCATCTTCTCTGGCTTATTGCCTTATCTATCTTCCCCTTTTTGTTTCTAATTTTCAATATCTTCCTATCAGCTGTTTATTGCTTTGTACAAACATGCCTATGTGTCACCCGTCTTTTAAACAAACATGTCTATGTGTCACCCATCTTTTAAAACAATCTTCACTTGATCTGACCGTTCTCATCACCTATTTGTCCTATTTCTCTCCTTGGCTCAGCTCCTGAAGAAATCCATTTATACTAAGTGCCTCAACTTCTCTCACGCATTTATAAACCCTCTGTCATTTAGTTTCAAACTTCATCATACAACTGAAACTTCTCTCTCTAACATTGCATCCATTTTTTAAGTTCCAAATTAATGGTCCTTTTCATCCCTCACCTTTTTTAACCTCACTGCAGCCTTTGACACTGGTGAACACTGTTTCTGCTTGGATATTTTCTCCTCTCAAAGTTTCTGTGATATTCTTCTCCTGCTTCCTCTCCCCATTTGCCAGCTCCTCAGACTCTTTTTCTGGATCTTCATTTGTGTCATGTTTGCTGACTGTAGCTATTCTACAAGGGTCTCTTCCTGGGTCTCTTTTCCTTCGTATGCTGTCTCACTTGGTGATCTCATCAGTACCCATGTATTCAATTATTGTCTTTATCAAATTATTCCCAGACCTATATATGAGGCCATTAACTATCTGCTAAAGTACAGTTGTACCACCAAATGCCTTTGGGACATCTCAGATTGGATTACCTGAAGACATTTCAAACTCATTGCTTTCAAACCTCAATGTCTTTGCCTCCAAACCCTCTCCTTGTTCCAACTTTCCAGTTACTATCAACAGCATCATCCACTCATACATACAGGCTCACAACTCAGAAACCATCATTGACTCCTTCCTCACACTCATCCCACATATCCAATTATTTGTGAGGCCTTGTCATTTCTACTAGTATTATATCTCTCCTTTCTTTACCGGCTTGGTATAGGCCTTCTTATTTCTCACCTGGACTATTGCAGTAGCTTTTTGTTTGGTCTTGCTGCTGCAAGTCTTTCTGTACTTCAATCCATCCTCCACTCGGCTTCCAAATCATCCGTCTGACCACGTCATAATTCCTGGTTTTCCTGTGGACATCTCTCTTTCAAATCCAGAACTGAAACTTTTCCAATGTGACCATATAGCTCTAGTCTTTAGTCCTTCTGTGTCTCCTTGGCATATTTCTACAAAGAACAAGGCCCTCTAATATAGTATAATTGAAGGATTCAAATATATAGTGATGTATTTGTGGGGAGATATGGTAGAGGCAGGATACATCTTACATGAAACCTTATTCTACCTCTCTGCAACTTCCATGAACATGCCTGGTATCAATCTCTGGAGTCAAGTAGAATAATTATAATCCTTTTTTCTACATAATAGAACTTCAAACATTTGAGACAGCTATCCTATCGCCTCTAAGTTTTCTTCTTTCCCGCTAATACAAGTCTATTTCCTTAAATTAATCTACCTATGCAATAATCTTGGGGTCCTCAACTACCCTGATAATTTTCTTCTGGATGATCCATACCTCACATTGCCTTTACTAGTACCATACGTGTGCTTCTATTTTTAAAAAGGCAACAGGAGAGAAATGCTTTTATTTCAAATTTTTTTTAAAAAAGAAAATGACCCCTCAAAGGGGAGTGACTAGATTTCCATCCATAATGTGTGTTCCATCTGTTATTTAGGAGTTTTCTTAAAGAAAAAAGATGCTGAGTTGTTTCTATGTGTACCCTTTCATGTGATGAGGTAAGAAATTGAAGTCATGTCTATCTGTGGTCACTGAATTGATTGATTTTCCATATATTATTATTTTTTTCTTTCTAGCTGTCATTCTGGCCCATCTACAAAATTAGTTGGATAACTTGGACAGTCAATTTAGGTTTAATTATAAAATGTCTGAAAAAATCTGAAAACTTTTAAAAAGATGGGATTTTGATGATATGGATAGGAACTGGCTTTGGTAATTGTCATTTTCTTTTGAAATATCTGGACTTCTTTAAATAGTTCACCCACAGGGAACATGATGTGTGGGGGGTGATCTTTGATTTCCTTGCTGTGGGGCATTCTGGGGGTGGAAATTCCATTTTTGGATACAGACCAGTAAGTCAGTTGGTAACTTAAAGACCTATCTACACAGCTACTGGGAGTCCTAGGCCTACCCATATTGCTATCAACTCTGCCACTTCTCCACCTCCGTAGGCTATGCCTCTTCATAAGTGGATTGATCCATTCAATTTTAGAAGTATATCTTGGAGATGAGAGGTTTTGACTGGTGATTAAGTCCGAATTCACCTAATTTACTTTATCTAGTGGGCTCCAGATATACTCTATGCCATCATCAATCAGGAAACCCAGTCTTACCTGGGCATCTGGCTATCTTCTCTGTTGTCTCCCCCACACCATTGTTTTCCACCTTTTGTTCTACGAATAGTCATCAAATCAGTATTGCCATTGCTACTAGAAAGGGTATGACCTTGGACAGTTCTATGGGTCTTTCCACCATTTCTGTGACTCCCCAGACTAAAACCCCATTTCTTGTCCACTGCTTCGTATTATGTGTTGTTTTCCTCTGTTAGAATGTGATTTCCTTAAGGGCAAACATTGCCTCTCTTTATTCGTGTCCCTTTTGCTAGTATAGTGCCTGGCACACAGGTGGCACTTAAGTATTTTTTTAAAACTTCCATTTACTGATTCTTGTTTTAGAAAGTTGCCTGGGGCACTGAGACATTAAACGACTAACTTCTGGTTACATAGTTAGTATCAATAGCAAGGCTGGAATCCAAGACTTTCTTGATTCTATGACTAATCCTCTATCCACCATACCACACTGCTCATCCTTCAATTCCTCATTTGGATTTGAAATATTTTTTTTTCACAAAATGTCTTTTTATGGCCTAAAATAGAAACAACTAAATATTTTTAATTAAAAAATAAAAAAAACAATTTTAGAATGTTTTTATAAAATAATGAAACATTTGCATATGAAAAATACACAAAGTACCTCATGACTTGACTTTTCATTTATCATCTATTAAGGTCTGGCTTTGTCCATTATCATACTGTTAATTAGTATTTGATTTAAATGTAATTCTGGATTGTGTGTTAAGCCTGCAATTATTATGCTGAATTCATATTAATATTGGATGGAGGTGGCCACCAATATAATTAATTTACAATATGACACCTGCTAAAAGGGGAAGCCCCCCCCCCCCAAACAAACAAACAAAGGAATTGCCAGGCACTATTTTCCAATTACTATTTAGAAAATGCAAAGAACAAGTTTTAAAGGATAATAAAGGGTATTAACATTGCCTATATATGTGGCCTCATTGTATTTTCATAAATAGTTTTCCAACCTTGGATGCCAAAGGAACTAACAAGTTGGGGTGTATTTGTTCATGAGTAAGAACTTTAATTTCACCTTCTCCCTCTACTTTCTTTCCCTTTTAGTCCCTAAGTTTTTTTTTTCATTAAAATTCTGAGTTTTCTAGGCTCTGTGTTATAATATATAACTTGGTGCTACCTTCTGAAGCATCTCATGACCATGTAATTGCGAATAAATAGGAATTAAATGCACCCAATTTAATGGCTACTATTTGGAAGCTACATAATTATTGTCAGCAAGGCTGATAATGTTGTCTGTCTGTCAAGTATAAAAGAAGTACATCGTGAGATTATGTAAAGAAGGAAAGAAGTGGAATTCACAGCTGGAAGGAACAATTTTTCTCTCAGTATCTTGAGGCATGAAACAGAAAATTTGATAATTTATCATCTTTGCGCACAGTCCTTTTACATGTTCAAAGTCTTTGTGCAGTCAAGACACAGGGCTTTGTATTGTCAGGACTGAAACTCTGTGTGTGCGCGTACTTGCTTCAGTGAAAGAATAAAAATAAAATAAATTAACATTTTTATTGTCCTTACTATGTGCCAGGCATTGTGTTAAGCTTTTTATAAATAATATCTCATTTGATCCTCACAACAACCCTGGGAAGTGCTATTATTATCCCACTTTTACAGCTGAGGAAACTAAGGCAGATAGAGGTTAAGTGACTTGCCTAAAGTCACGTAGCTAGCAAGTGTCTGGGGCTGTAGTTAAACTCCAGTCTTCTTCACTCCAGACTTAATGTTCTATCCTATAGCTCCTAGCTGCCCTAGAGAACTGTTTTTGTGCAAGCTAAATGTCAGATGATAGTAGTTTCAATGAAAGGAGTGCTAGGTTTGGAGTCAGAGGACCAGGGTCTTAATTAATTTCTATTATCTACCACCTATGTGACCTTGGGTAAGTCACTTTACTGTTGACCTCAATTTCTTCATCTCTAAAAAGGGGGCAGGGCAACTAAAGGGCCTTTTAGGTCTTTATTGATATTTCCCAGAAACATACATTTGTTTCTTAGAAGAAATGAATTCAGTTAAAGAATAAATTCAATTAGGTGAACTCATTAAATGTCTACTATGTTCTCTGCACGTACAAAATTTAGGAACACACAAGCACAAATCTTATGGAGTTCATTGGCTGATAGAGTCAGGTAACACATTTGCAATTATGATATACTATAAGTACAAATGAAAGGTTAAAAGTGAGCTCTATGAAGTATACATTGATTTTTCTTCTCAGTCTGTAGCATATGTTTGCTTTCATCCATTTCATGAGTGTAAGATACCGGGCCTAATAGATAAGGAAATTCGAGATTCCAAGAGGTAAAGGAGAGGAGGGAGAAGACTCTATGAATGGGACCAGCATGAAGACATTGCTATGGATAGACTGGTTTGTGTTATTTGCTGTTTATAATGTATGCTTGTAATTTCTGTTTGTATTTGCCCTGAAGTTCAGGGGGCTTATCTTTTCCCCCTGAAGTAAGTGAATGATATATGTATGTTTAATTAAACTGAGATTGTTAACCCCTTAAAGTTGCTTTCCTTAGAAAAGCAGATCAAAGAACCTGTGTTGGCGGCCCTTCTGCGTGCTGGTGTTATTGGTCTTACACAGCCATAGTAGTGGCTAGCAACACTGTTGTTACAAGAACCCAGTGTGCTGAGCAGTGAGTAAGCCTGTACAGCCATCACAGAGACTGAAAAGTTCTGAAGAGGTCAGCTTATGAAGTTAGTATTTCATCTTGCAGTGGCTGGGGGCCACTGGAGTTTGTGGAGTTGAGGGGAAGATTCAGATGACTGCACCTGGACTTCAGCAGCTGAGTAGAAGATAGATCAGAGCGGGGAAAGGCTTGGATCAGGGAAACCAATTAGAAGGCCATTTCAGTCAGCCAGAGTATAGGAGATGAGAGCCTGAACTAGGGTTATGGATATGTGAGGGAAAATTAGGGGGCTAGGATCCTCCCCAGCACTAGCTAGTATGTTTGTAAAAATCATTGATCACACTTATTTGTATATAATAGATGTTTAATAAATATTTGTTGACTAATAATATTAGTAATAGTTGTCACTTATAGCTTTAAAGTTTGTAAAATGATTTCCACATTGACATTTGTCTCACTTGGTCCTCACGACAATGGGCCAAGGTAAGTACTACAGGTCCAAGTGTACCCATTTTACAGTTGGGAAATGGAAGCTTGACAAAGGTAACTGGTTGTCCAAGAGTCACATACCTAATAAATGTCAAAAGTAGGGTTGGAAACCAGATATTTCTGACTCCAGCTTAAGCATTCTATTTTATTTCTTCCTAAGAACTTGAGGATTCCAAAGTTCTGTACATCATTAACTCATTTCAGTCCCAAGACAATCTTGTGAAATAGGTACAGTAAATGTTGTCCCGTTTTTCAGAAGAGGAAAGTGTTCTTTATAGCTTACCAGTGGTCCTACTGGAGAGATAAAGAGCAGAATTCCAATCCATGCCTTTCCTGACTCCAGGTCCAACTCATTTCTTTTCCTATTTTCCCCAAACCCCTGGTCCCTTCTAGTCTTTCTCTAAATTATGTATGTCCCTAGTTTCAAATGTCAAAGCTGCAAAAGGTGAATGAGAGTTGGGAGTGAAATCTGACTTAATGGTATCTAGAACCACATAGCATGTGGCTATATACTAATAACAAGTGGCCTTAAATATCAGTTTATCAGACAGCTAATGAATAGACAATAAACATATATTAAGTATCCCTTGATTCTCTGTTAATTATAAATTATATATAAAACATAATTCATATATATAAAATATAATTTATTTTTATATAGCTTATTTGTACATACTTGTTTTCATGTTGTCTCCCTCTTCCCCCATTAGACTGTGAGCTTCTTGAGGGGAGATGGCTTTTCTGTTCCTTTTCATCTGTACCACATAGTAGGCACTTAATAAGTATTTATTGACTGACTGACTGATGTACTGGGCATTATTCTAAATGCGGGGGAAACAAAAAAGGCGAAAGATAATTCCCACTCTTTAGAAACTCCCAGTCTACTGGAGGACCTTCCAGTCTAACTACTGATAAAAATGGAATTATTTATGGTTTAAAGAATCATAACACCTTAGGAAGGGACCTTAAAGATGATCTTGTCCAATTCATGAATTCCCTCTATTATAATCCCAACAAGTGGTCCAAAGACACCATCTTGAAAACCATCAGTGATGGGGAATTCATTAGCTAAGGAGGTACCTAGTTTCATTTTTTTTCCACTGTATTATGCCAAAATCAATTTCCTTGTAACCTTTGTCCATTGATCTAAGTTTTGTTGTCTTTCTTCATCTGTGTGTTGCTTATTAAGGCAGAACAAACATATTTTTCTTAATTTTCTATCATTTTCTGTATTTTCTAGGATTTTCAGTCCTCCTACCATCACTACCACCACCACCACCATCACCACCATCACTACCACCATACTACCACCACCACCGCACACAAAAGCTGGCCTTCAAGTAATGAAGAAGGAAGAGCCTAGGCAGGTTACTTTAGTATATTTTATGATTCTGACTATTACAACTACTTAATTGTTTAAAAAAATAGTGACAATTTATGGTTCAGAGGTTGCCAAGGGTTCATTAATTTCACCTTCTCAGCATCTCTTGAATCCATCCCTTCTTTCCTCCCCTCTAGTGCAGATCTTCATCACCCCTCACCTGGAGTACTGTAATATCCTGGTGATGGGTCTACCTGCCTTAGGGTTCTCCCCACTCCAGATCATTCTTCAGTCAGCCACCATTTTCATTTTTGTGAACTGAATCAGTACTTTCCTTAGTATCCTTACTCAAGATTAACAAGGCTGGGGAAGGGCTGGGTCATTTTCTGATCCTCTCACCTTCTGCCTCTATAGTCGGGGAACTTTGGCTTATAGATGTTCTGCCAGTCATAGATGCAAGGTCACAGAACACTTCTGTTTGCCTCATAATAGACTGTTCCTCAGTGATGAGCGATAAGAATTGGTTCTTTATAAATATTTGAAATCACTCATGGCTTGTTTGGGAGACAAGGTGGCAGAGTTAAGGAAGGGACTTGCCTAAGCCCTCCTCCAAATGCCCCCAAATACCTATTAATAATGACTCTAAACAAATTCTAGAGTGGCAGAATCCATAAAAAGATGGAGTGAAACAATTTTCCAGCCCAAGACAGCTTAGAAGGTCGGCAGAAATGTTCTGTTGCTCCAGGCTGAGAGTGGAGCACAGTCTGTTGCCGTGGCAGCGCAGGCTGGGTCCCAGCAAACCAGAAGCAGGCCTCGGGGTGACTGAATCAGTGGTAGCAGTGGCAGTTTCCTGGCTCTATTGCATTACCCATACCTGGATCTGGGTCCTGGTACTGGATCTCAGTCCCAGGGTGAGGAAGAGCACTATCTCATCAGAGCTGGTGGCAGAGGAGCAAGGGCCCTGGTCACAGTTCCATGGTGGAAAATAGTAATTGAGGTCACTCATAGACCAGTGTAGAAAACACACCTCTCCCTAGATCATATCACCTTGGAAGAGACAAAACCTCACAGGTGCCTAGAATTACCTCCACAAACAGCTGCACAAAAAACCTAAAGCTTAGGAGAGTGTCCTTCCCTTGCACTCCAGAAGCAAAGCCCCACTTTAGCATAGAGTTAAAAGTTAATATATAGGCTGGGAAATGAGCAAGCAGCAGAAAAAGATTCTGACTATAGGAAGTGACAGGACAGATCAAAACATAAACTCAGAAGAAGACGACAAAATCTAAACTGCATCCAAAGCCTCAAAGAAAAATATGAATTGGTCCCAGACCATGGAAGAGCTAAAAAAGATTTTTAAATATCAAATAAGAACAGTACAGGAAAAATTGAGAAGAGAAATGAGAGTGATGCAAGAAAATAATGAAAAAAAGAGTGAATAGCTTGGTAAAGGAGGCATACAAAGAAACTGAAGAAAATAATACCTTAAAAAAAACAGAATAGGTCAAATGGTAAAAGAGGTACAAAAGCTCACTGAAGAAAAAAAAATCCTTGAAAATTAGGATTGGGTAAGTAGAAGCTAATGACATTATGAGACATCAAGAAACAATCAAACAAAATGAAAAGAATGAAAAAAGTAGAAGAAAATGTGAACTATCTCATTGGAAAAACAACTGACCTGGAAAAAAAAGATCCAGGAGTGATAATTTTAAAATTATTGGACTACATGAAAGCCATGACCAAAAGAAGTGCCTAGACCATCACCTTTCAAGAAATTATCAAGGAAAACTACCCTGATATTTTAGAACCAGAGGATAAATTAGACGTTGAAAGAAATCTTAGCAACTTCTTCATTAAAGAATAGGACTTGGAATATGATATTCCAGAGGACAAAAGAGTGAGAATTACAACCAAGAATCACCTACCCAGCAAAACTGAGTACAATCCTTCAAGGGAGAAATGGATATTCAATTAAATAGAGGACTTCCAAGTATTTCTGATGAAAAGACCAGAATTGAATAGAAGATTCGACTTTCAAATACAAGACTCAAAAGAAGCATACAAAGCTAAACAGGAAAGAGAAATCATAAGGGATTCAGTAAGGTTAAACTGTTTACATTCTTACATGGGAAAATGATACTTGAAACTCCTAAAATCTTTCTCATTATTTGGCAATAAGAAGAAGTATACATATCCAACTCAGGTCTGAATTGAATGTGATTCTTTTTCTTTTTTGTTCTGTGGTTTTTTTTTCTGTGCTTTCTTTCACAGCCTCACTTACATGGAAATTTTTTTTCATGACTACACACAGATAACCTATGTCAAATTGCTTGTCTTCTCAATGAGCGGGGCAGGTAAGGGAGGGAGAGAATCTGGAACTCAAAATTTTGGGAAAAACAGAATCTTAAAATTGTTTTATATGTAATTAGGGAAAAATAAAATATTAAATTTTATATATATAAAAAAGAAATTATCCATGGCTTGAGAATGTTTCATTCTAAATGAGATAAATTGACTTTAAAAAAATCTGAGCACTGTTGCATTTTTAAAATAGCAAAGATAAACTTTAGTCAAGTGAGGTTTTTTTTATTTGATTGAATTTCTAGATGAAGTCATTGCATCAGTTCTAAAATCGAGACATTTTAGAATGAAAAACAGAATTCTTTAAGAATTATGTAAATGAGCAGTAATTATAACAGCTGGCATTTGCATAGCGTATTAAGGTTTACAAAATGCTTTAGGTACATTATCTTGTTTGATCTTCACAATCATCCTTTGGTGGAGGTGATATTACATCTCCATTTTATAGGTAGTTGAGGCTCAGAAATGTTAAATGACTTTCATGGAGTCATGCAACCAGAAAGTTTCTGAGATGGGGTCTGAACCCAGGTCATCCTGATACCAATGGTAGCATGCCACCACAATGCCACGCTTCCCCTTAGTGTTGGTTGTTAGGCCAAGTATAAACAGCACAACTACACTCAACAAACAGCCTGGAATATTGCTTAGATTGACTGGACTCAGTCAGGAAAGCCTGAATTTAAATTCTGCCATAGATATTTACTGACTCTGAGAACCTGTGTGAGTAATTTAAGTTCTGTGAGACTCAGCCCATCTGCAAAAAGGGAGTAATGATAGCCCAGTAATAACACGGTCATTGTGAGTTTCAAAGGAGATGATTAATGCAAAGCATTTGCAAAATTTGCAAAATTTTAAAGCATTATTATTATTTTTATTATTATCACTACAATTATCAATATGTACCTAATCTGTCTAGCTTCATGGATGCAAAAAAAACCCTCCTTGTCCTGAAGGAGTTTACATGTCTTGTGCTTAGGGATGAGGAAGGCAGCTAGGTGGTGCAGTGGATACAGTGCTGGGCCTAGAGTCAGGAAGACTACACTTCAAATCTGGCTTCAGACACTTAATAGCGGTGTGACCCTGAGCAAGTTACTTCATCCTGTTTGCCTCAGTTTTCTCATCTGTAAAATGAGATGGAGAAGTAAATGGCAAACCAGTACATTATCTTTGTCAAGAAAATCCCAATTGGGGTCACAAGAGTTGTACATAACAGAAATAGCTGAACAGCAACAGGAGTGGTAATAGAGGAGTATATGTGTAAAGAGGGAAATGAATACAAATTAATTTTCAGAGTGGGTAGAGCAACAACAATGGGTAGAAATTAGGAAAGGCTTCCTGGGGGAGGTGACAACTGAAGTGAGCCTTGAGGGAAGATAAAGATTCTGAGCTAAAGATGAGACACAAATGCATCAGGGAAGGGTATGGTTTCTTATCAAATTTCATGTCCAATACATGGCGGCCCAGTTTGTCTGCAATATAGAGTGGGCAAAAGGGACTCATCAAATAAGTCAGAGACAATAGCCTTTCCACACAGTAGAAGGTTTTCAATTTCACTGCGAAGACCTTAGTTTTAAGCCTAGAAGCAACAGGGAGCCATTTGGAATTGCAGAATGCCTTTGATAGATTCAGGTCTTAGGAAGATTCTTTCAGCGGTGGTATACAAGATGGATTAGTTTAGGGAAACTGGAAGCAGGGAAACCTAATTAGGAGGCTCTCTGATTGTCTAAAAGAAAGGTGAGCACAATAGTGCTGTCTCAGAAGGACAAATGTTAGGAATAAAACAAGACAATAAAAAGGATGGGGCCTAATGCTGTGATTTCTTTCATAGGTATAGGGGACTCCTAGTGAAAGAAACCCCCTCTATCAAAGCAAGTTGGCACCTTCTACATAACTGGTCTTAAAGAGTTACCTAAAGTGATCTAAAGAGTTACCCAGAGGGTAATGATGACTTGCCCAGAATCACAGTTTGTTTTGGAGTTGAAACATGAACCCAGGTCTTTCCAGCTTCAAGGCCAATTTTCCATTTAACATGTTGGACCATCTCTTGGAAATTCTAATGTATATTTCTAAGCAGTAATGGGTGGGGACGCATTCTCCTCCCTACATATTGATACAGAACTCCAGGATGCTTGTGATCAATGCCAAATGGACCATAAGCCCCTGCCCGTTAGAGTGGCCTTCTCTTGTAGTAATTATAACTGACATTTCTATAGCACCTCAAGTTGTACAGATGACAATATAATATTATCTCACTTGATTCTTCCCAGAACCCCAAGAGGTAGCACTGATTAGACTCAATTTAGAGCTGAGAAAACTGAGAGGTAGAGGCCCATTTATCATAATGGTAATGATAGGTAGCATCTATAAAACACTTACGTTTGCGGAGTTCTTAGCATATATTACCTCCTTTGACAATTATGACTACTCTAAGAGGTAGGTGCTATAGTTATATCCATTTCACAGATGATGGGACTGTAGCTAGGAGGGATTAAGTGACTTGCCCAAAGTCATACTGCTAGTAAGAACTGGAGGAAGGATTCAAATTGAGGTCTTTCTGACTCTCAGGCCAACACTAATTACTGTGCAATTTACGTGGATGGGGTTTGAGTCAAGATCTTTCCGGAACTCAGGCCTC
>JAQQSZ010001694.1:0-14987 GCA_028646595.1 Phalanger gymnotis | reverse complement strand
CCTCCCCAACTCAATATCCTAACTTCTTCATATATGCTTCACTGCTCACTAAAACAAGTGTATCCATGGACTCATATTTCTCACAGAACAGGTGTGTCCATGTGATGGGATGCCACTACCTCTAGCTAGCCACTGCCCCCAAATCCATTCCTCATATTTCCCTCAGAAACAGCAGGTATGGCCATGTACTCAACCACAACCACATCCATCTAACCTCAGAAAGGACCACAATAGCTAGCCAATCAGAAAGCAGCACCACCAGCATGACCAAGGAAAATGTGGACGCCAAAATAACAGAAGGGACTTCCCCTAAGTAGGCACCTGCATAGTAATAGTAAAAGCTGTTCTTTAGGTGAACTTATGACATAGAGAGGCTTATTCTAATATTATCATACATACATATCCCCTCCCCCCGCATTGGTTTTCTGTATGCATTGTGGGTAATCTCAATGTGCAGTTCCACTGTGACTGGGATCCTTTCTCTATTACCTAACCCCTTAACATAACCCTCCTGCCTTCTTAATATTCACAGTTTCTGTTATGTAATTGCATCTTTACTATATAAAAATCCATCTTGCTTTCTCTGAAGTGGCTAGCTCCTCTTGAAACTCAGCCCACTTTGTAAGAGGCATCAATCTCAATAAATAACAATGCTTGGATTAAAGGTGGTTTGACTTTGAATTCTTTGAGACAGTTCTACCACAACCCATCATGAAACCCCAACAGTTAGGCTTCAAGTCAATCAGCTATTAACAAATACAGCAGAGTCTCACTTACAAGCATTCTGACACATAGTCTGGTGTTCTTTTCTTTATATTTTGCTGCCTCTTACTCTTTAATTCAATTCCCTTTAACATAGCAGTTCTCCAAAATGCAGATTTGAATCAAGGGCTTCAGTCTTAACCTTCTACCATATATAAGAAAAAAAGGTATGACCTATCAGGTTACTAGCAGAGAGGACCACTCACAACAAAAGGGATTCTTCTCAACCATCCTCCCTGCGTACCAGGAAGCAGGAACACCTTGAATAAAAATATATTTTCTAGCACTCCTACTTCCCCCACCCCACTGGGAAGAAAAAGATGAGCAAAATCCACATAATGAATACACACATAGAGTACTTAAATATTTCATATTTGTCTCTTTCTTCACTCTTCAATTTTTTTCCATTATTACACGTAAAAATAACTTTAAATATCCATTTAAAAAAATTTTCAATTCTAATTTCCCTTTGAACACTGCCTCTTCAATAGTTCTTTTTCCAAAGGTAGAGAGCATTATTTTTTCACCGTAAGTCCTTTGGAACTGTATTGGATCATTGATTGCTGAGAATAGCTAAGTCATTCAGAGCTGATCGTCATATAGTATTGCTGTTACCATGTATGATGTTCTCCTAGTTTTGCTCATTTCACTTTACACCAGTTCAAGTAAGTCTTTCCCAGAAAAACCCACTACAATCCTTTATCACAACTTGTTCAGCTATTCCCCCAATTGATGGGCATTCTCTCAATTTCCAATTCTTTGCCACCCCAAGAAGAGCTGCAATAAATATTTGTATAAATATGGGTCTTTTTTATTATTGTTTTTCTCTCTCTGGGACATAGACCTAGTAGTGGTGCGGGTGGAACAATGGGTATGCAGAGTTTTGTACTCCCTTGGGCATACTTTTAAATAAACATTCACAAGGTAAATAAGGAAATCATATTATCCTGAAATGAACTAATGATGACAAACCAATATCAATATTAAAAGATTGTATTCTAAATGTTTTACCATATAATATTCATACAGGAAAAGATGAGCATTTCTTAAGCGAGCATGTCAGTAAGAAAAACAACAGAAATCAGGTGTTTAAATCAACAGTTAAAGAAAATGCCATTGACCAAACACAACAGTCATTGTTATTAAAAACACTGGAAAACAGAGGAATAAATGGAACTTTAAATAAGTAGTATCACTCAAAAACCAAGAGCAAGGATTATCTCTAATGAGGACGAATTAGAAGCCTTCCCTAAAAGACCAAGCAGAAGCAAGGATGGCCATTGTCAACATAATTATTCAGTATTGCACTAGAAATGCTAACTATAGTAATTAGACAAGAAAAAATAAACTCAAGGAATATGGCAAAAATCAATACAAAACCATCATACTTTGCAGATGATATTATGGTACACTTAAGGGAACCCAAGATAAGCAACTAAAAAACTAGCTGAAATAATAAAGAACTTTACTAAACACACAAGATTATGAAATAAGCCCACATAAACCTGCAGCATTATTATATATTTCTAACACAATCCAGGAGCAGGAGATACAAAGAGGAATTCCATTTAAAATAACCACAGACAGTATAAAATACATGGGAGTCTATCTCTCCACACCTACCCAGGAACTATATGAACATCAGCACAAAGCACTTTTCACACAAATAAAGACAGATCTAAACAATTAGAGAAATATTAATTGGTACTGGGTAATCTGAGCCAATATATCAAAAATGACAATTATACCTAAATTAATACACTTATTCTGTGCCACACCAATCAAACTACCGAAAATTATTATTGTAGAGCTAGAAAAAAAATAAGCATTATCAATATAAACAAAAAGTCAAGAACATTAAGGGAATCAAATAGAAAACATGTGAAATAAGGGAATCTAAAATAAAAGATTTCAAACTATATGAAAAGGAATAGTCATCAAACTAATCTGGGAAGGGCTGAGAAATTCAATGGTTGATCAATGGAAGAGACTAGGTACACAACACACAGAAGCAAAGACCATAATAATTTAGTATTTGATAAAGCAAAAGAGCCAAGCTTTTCAATTAAGTACTCCCCATTTCACAAAAATTGCTGGCAAAACCGCAAAGCAGTTGGATAAAAACTAGGCATGGCCCAATGTCTCAAGTCATACACCAAGATAAGGTCAAAATGAGGTCATGATTTAGACATAAAGGGTGGTATCACAAGCAAAGTAGATGAGCATGAGAAAATGCTCCCGTCAGATCTATGGAAAAGAGAAGAATTTATGACCAAACAAGAGATAGAGAGGATCACAGGAGGTAAGAGAAGAATTTATGACCAAACAAGAGATAGAGAGGATCACAGGAGGTAACACGCGTAATTTTGACTGTATGCCATTTAAAAATGTTTGCCAAAATAAAACCAATGCTGCCACAATAAGAAGAAAATCAGGAAAATGGAAAAAGTTTCTACAGCAAAGTTTTCCTAATAAAGGACTCATTTCTTAAATGTATGGGAAATAGAGCCAAATATATAAAACTAAAAAATAGGCAAGGATACGAAGAGGCAGTTTTCAGAAGTTGAAGCCATCAATAGTCATGTGAAAAAATGGTCTAAATCACTAATAATTAGAGAAATGCAAGTAAAACCAAGTCAAAACATCGCTTCACGCCTATGAGATTGCCTATCATGACAGAAAAGGGAAATGATAAATGCTGGAAGGAATGTGGGAAAATAGGGACACTAGTGCACTATCAGTGGTGTGGTGAACTGTTCTAACCATTCTTGGAATACAATTTGGAACCATGACCAAAAAGCTATAAAACTGTGTATACCCTTTGACCTAGCAATCCCTCTATTGGTCTGTATCCCAAAGAAATCAAAGAAAAAGCGAAGGCACTTAATTGTACAAAAATATTTACGGCAGCTTTACTGGTAGTAGCAAAGAATTAGAAATTGAGCAAATGTAGGGGAATCTTTTTAAGAATGCAGGGGAAAACTCCTAGGACTGTGGTTAATTCCAGGAACTCGCCCCTTTCTGAAATTTATGAAAAATCTCCACAGTCTGATGGTTTTACATGTGAATTTTATCAAACATTTAAAGAACGATTAATTCCTATACTTTATAGACTATTGGGGAAAATAGGTGAAGATGGAGTCCTACCAAATTGTTTTTACGGCACAAATATGGTACTAATGCCTAAACCAGGAAGAGTCAAAACAGAGAAAGAAAATGACAGACCAATTTCCCTAATGAACATTGATGCAAAAATTTAAATAAAATATTAGCAAAAAGACTGCAGCAACTTTTCATGAGAATAGCACACTATGACCAGGTAGGATTTATTCCAGAAATGCAAGGCTGGTTCAATATTAGGAAAACTATCAGCATAATTGATCATATCAACAATAAAACTAGCAGAAACCATATGATCCTCTCAATAGATGCAGAAAAAGCCTTTGACAAAATACAACACTCGTTCCTATTAAAAATACTAGAAAGCATGGGAATAAATGGAGACTTCATTAAAATTATAAATAGCATCTACCTAAACCATCAACAAGCATTATTTGTAATGGGGATAAGCTAGATGCATTCCCAATAAGAACAGGGGTGAAACAAAGATGTCCATTATCACCCCTATTATTCAATTTGGTACTAGAAATGTTAGCTTTAGCAATAAGAGAAGAAAACGAAATTGAAGGAATTAGAATAGGCAAAGAAGAAACTAAACTATCACTTTTTGCAGATGATATGATGATTTACTTAGAGAATCCTAGAGAATCAAGTAAAAAACTACTTGAAATAATAAACAACTTCAGCAAAGTTGCAGGATATAAAAGAAACCCACATAAATCCTTGGCATTCCCACACATTACTAACAAAGCCCAACAGCAAGAGATAGAAAGAGAAATTCCATTTAAAGTTACTGTGGACACTATAAAATATTTGGGAGTCTATCTGCCAAGACAAACCCAGGGCCTATATGAACATAATTATGAAATGCTTTTAACACAAATAAAGTCAGATCTAAATAAATGGAAAAACAACAATTGCTCATGGTTAGGCTGAGCTAATATAGTAAAAATGACAATTTTTCCTAAATTAATTTACTTATTCAGCTCCATACCAATCGAACTACCAAAAAATTATTTTACAGAGCTGAATACAATAACAACAAAATTCATCTGGAAAAACAAGAGGTCCAGAATATCTAGGGAATTAATGAAAAGAAATGCTAGGGAAAGCAGCCTAGCCATACCAGATATTAAACTGTACTATAAATCAGTAGTCATCAAAACTACCTGGTACTGGCTAAGAAACTGAGTTGTGGGCTCCATCTTGTGTCTTAATTCTGGAGCTAGCTTAATTTCCATTCAATTTTTGGTTTCTCTATTCCAACTGCTATCTTGTGAGAAAACTTCATTCATCAGTGGCAATTGGAAAACTTTATTGCATTGTTTGACCCTGCCCTTTCCTGGTTGAGAAACTGGACAGCCTCTCCCTGCTGATCACAGCCCCTTAACCAAGGACTTACATTATGCTGATCAGAATCCCAGTCAGATCCAAAGAGTAAGGAGTTTCTCACAGTTGTACTTCTCAAGCAATTCATGGCTTATCTGAAAATTGCCCCCATACTGATCAATCAGTTATTGTTTCTATGTTCCTTTAATTGTTTACAAACACCTGAGGGGAATGAGACACTTCTTTTTCTGATTTCAGGGCACTGCACCAGTTCATCTCCCCTTCCAAACTTGGAAAGATCCTAATCTTTCATCCAATTAGAAGTCAGATTACCTCATGGTGTAATTTTCCTTTTAATTGACTGATCTTATTTGATTAACTATTTTTAAAAGAATGTCTCCCCTTACACATTTGGTATACAAGCCTAAAGTCAGGAGGAGGTCTGGTCCTGGTTTCTTGAAAAACTGACATGTACTGATTAATTGCTATGCTCAGAAGATCAAACCATGGTTTCCTTGGTGATTTCATCTTTCCCCCAACACAGATGTCCATCTGTTGGGGAATGGCTGAACAAGGTCTTTGATATGATGGTGAGGGAATACTATCGTGTACTAAGAAATGACAAGGGGGCAGGGTGGTGTCTAAGTGCAGAAAAACCTGAGGAGACTTCTATGAACTGAGGCAAAGTGAAACGAGCCTAATCAGAACATTGTGGCCAATAATGCCAATATTGAAACAATGATCAACTGTGAAAGACTTGCCTACTTTGTTCAATACAATGATGTATGAAAATTCCAAAGGATTCAAGACGAAAAATGAAGAGAGAACTGATGAACTCTGAAAGCAGATGAAAAAATTTTTCAATTTTCTTTTATTTTAATGCCTTTTTTTTTTTTTTGCAATCTGGCTAATACAGATTTTTGTCTTCACATGCAAAATGTGTATCTTGTTGCTTGCCTTGTCGATGGGGGGGGGGGGAGGGGCTGGACCGATGGAAAGAATATGGATTGCAACATTTTAAAATAAATGTTAATTTAAGGGTAGGTGGTATTGGATTAAAAGATGATCTCTATGGTATCTTTTAGCTCAGAACATAGGATTCTCTGATGGCCAAAATTTCTAGGGTTATAGCACATGAGAAAAATGTATCCCATGGTCTTTAGACTAAGATGGAACTTCAGGAAAGCAGAATGTGGCACTCACCTGTCCAAGCCTGGCTGTCCGCACAAGAGCCATTCCCTCTTCCTCAAGGTTCCCACCTACTGGGGCAGGGCAGAGGCCACAAGGCTAAGCTGGGGAGGATGAAGGAACCATGAGAATGGGGGGGGGGGCACGCTGTGGGTCTGCCCTGATCAGAGACGAGGAATCCCCACTTCTCGACGAGTGGTGGTCAGGGACGGGGCATGATGCTGGGGTGGAGCAAGAAGGCCTGAAGGAAACAGTCAATTCTCTCCTTTGGGGGGAGGGGTGCATAAGGAAACTGTCCTTTCGCGGGGAGGGGGGCCACAAGGAAACACTCCTTTCTCTCCTGGGAGAGAAGAAACTGTTCATTTCTTTCCTGGCGGGGTAGGAGGAAACACTTATTTCTCTCCTGGGGGTGCAGAAGGAAACATTCATTTCTCTACTGGAGGGGAGGGACAGAAGGAAACACTCCCACCTCCCACCCCCACTGTCTTTGCGCCAGTCTCTCTTTACAGACAAAACAAAACAGATGGGGAACCCTCTCAGCAGGGCTGAGCACGGACCCCCGGCACCATGGCGAGGCTGGGGGAGGGGTACTCCTGCAGGAAGAGATCGGCCCCAGGACTTGGTTCCCTAAGACTCTCCTCGGGTGGAAGACTGAACCCTGGGGGCGTCGGGGCGGCTTTGTCTCCAGCACCCAGCTGGCCCCGGGGACAGACGTCAGGGTCTGCAGGCAGGAAGGCTTCTCTTCCCCGGACAGAGTCCGAACACTCGCTAGCTGAGTGGCCCTGGCCAAATCCCTTCACCCTGAGGGCCTCAGTCTCCCTGGCTGGAAAATGGCGTGAAGCAAAAGGCAAACCACTCCATTAGGTCTGCCAAGAGACTCCCAAATTGGGCCCCGGGCAGCGGGAAACCACTCCCGTGACCCTTCCCACGGCCTCCGCCCACTCCACGCCGCCCTCCTGCCTCCTCCCCCTACTGCCCACGCCCCCACCCAACCGGAAGCCCCCTCAGGGCCCCTCCCACCTCGTGCGCTCCCCAGCCAGGTCCCGGAGCTCCGGCCCCTCCCCAGCCCTGCAGCCCGTCTCCGGTCAGGCCCGCCCGGCTATCGGGGCGCGCTCACCCCGTTTCCGGTCAACTTAGGGCAGAGTATGGAAACAGACAACCTCAAGCATAAAGATGGGTTAAGGGTGCGGGGCGGACGTGACATCGAGGGACCGCCCATTCCCCATGCCCCGGTACTTGTAAAAAGCACTTCAGGTGAGCGAGGTCTTCTGGGAATAGTAGTTTGGAGGCGGCTGCGGTTTCTGCGCATGCTTGGGCTTCGGCTTCGCCCATGCCGCCAACGGTATCCTCCACGTCCCGCATTGGAGTTGTTCCCCTGACTCGGGCAGTCAGTCATACTCCGAGGGGCAGGAATGCCCTGTTTACCAAAGGCTGCAGAGGCCGGCGTGACCACCTGCCGAGTGTCGGAGAAGGCAGAAGACTATGCACAGGCCCACGTGGAGGCTTCCGTGGCCCGGGGAAGGACGTGGCTTGTCCAGAGGCAGCGGGAGCCCAGGGAGCCTCCTCGGCAGCCAAACGAGTTGCCAGGTCAGAGCTCCCAGGGCCAGTGTGACAGCTCCGGGGAGGACCTGTCCCAGGAGATCGGAGCCGCCCCACGGAGATGGGGGCCCTTGGAACAGGAGCAGAGCAATGGCAGAGCTTTGCCCCAGGACAAGCCCCGAGCCTTGGCCAAGGGAGCATGGGGGAAGTGGGGAAGTGAAAACTCCCTACAGGAGGTGGTCAGGGAAGATGACCGAAGAGCAGTCGTGGCTCTGGACGTGCCCTGTGCACAGGAGGGGGCCAGCTGAGGCTTTGGAGGAAGATCCTTCATGGGAAGGCGGCAGGAGCCTTCCACGATGAAATTGGGACACCAAGCAAAACAATCATTGAGGAGGAAAACCAGAAGTTGTCTGATAGATGCACAAACAACTTGTTCACCACCCCAGGAGTTTCTTCATGCGCAAGACTGGCCAGGTGCCATCTTTTGATTTTCCCCTGGAGTTGCAGACAGCCCAGTGAGGAAGAGTCAATGCTCCAAGAACATCTTTTACAAGCCTGAGTAGGAAACAGAGGTACTCTCAGGGGACACTAACAAAACGTTGCTGCCCCTTTATTAGGACCCACTGAAGCATCAGACCTCACAAGTCTCTGATGTGACTACTCCAAATCCTTCTGACTTCTCTGGTACCTAAAGGAACAGAAATGCAGGGGGGAATGATACTTCGGCTTCCAGCAAAAGCTGCTCCTGATTGGAACTACATTTGAACTAGAAGCAAACAACTTTTATAGCTGTTGTTTGCAGTATGGCAATTTCCAGAGACCACTTTAGACATAAGAGGTTTCAGTCTTGAAAAGAAAACAGAACACCAAAACCAGAAAAAAGAACAACCTTTCTATCTCTAACAAAATAAAACACGCGTCCTCTAAGTTTCTGGCCATGGGGGAGAGGATGAGAAAACCCTTTAATATGAGACCCCTGGCTAAGTCTAGGGTTTGTCGTTCCAATTTTCTGTTTTTCCTACCTCAGAGAGGTCCAATGATTGACAGCAACCAGTTGCTTAGAATTTCATAAAAGCAGCTGATTCTTTATGCAGAAAGCAAATAAATGTAAAAATAATATCAGTTCATAAAGCAGGATGAAGAAGGAAGTGAAATGGTAATAAATCCACTCAGGTCCCCAAAATCAGGAGAATATCAATGTCCAGAACTGAAAGATTTTGGCTGAAATTGGTCGCTAATTTATATTAAGCTACTATGGATTGGGTAGCAATGCCCTTCATTTGCTTTCAGTTCTCCAAACAGCTCTCAAGTTCCTACTTCCTCTACCCATTACAATTCCAACTCTGACCATTCTTTGGCCCCTGTTTCTATCCTGGAAAACTATACTTGCTAATAATCTCCTTACTAATAAGGGACTACACATTCTCCATTCCCTCCCAACCACCATTTGATGAGGGACAAAAATTTAAAACAAATTCATGAACTGACAAATGTGTGTTTATGTTTAGCAGTAAGAGTCTACACAGATGACTTAGTGATGGCTACTCTGGAGGGCCAACTCAGTCTCCTGGTTTCTCTCCCCCAACCACTCCAGAGATGCTAGTTGTTGATGCGCAAGTTCTTTCTGCCTTCCTAACAATTTTACTTCTCTCTCAACAGCCACCTCTTGTTGGAGAGCCTAGTCTGTGGTAGCAGGGGATGGGAAGGAAGTATAAATGCCCAAAGTTTCTCCTTCATCTGATCCACTACTTCTATTACTTTGAATTTATTCTTCCTATTTGTAATTATTTTCTTTAAATTTATTCTGTAGGTAACCATGTTAAAATCCCTCTCATGAGGATTGGATATGTTCTAAGCCCTCATTATAGAATTTTTTAATTTAAAATTTTACTTTCATCAAAATATTAGTAGACATCCCATTTTCTAGAGTTAAGACCCAGCAAGCAAGCTGTACCCTGAGCATGGCACGACATATCCTTTGTGCTCACCCTCTGGCAAAATCTCATTATTACTGTATTACTTTGACCAGCACCAGGTGTTCTCTAAAGAAGTACCCCTTTGGTCATGAAATCCTGCTATGAATCAAACTTGTATCATTATTGCTGTTACCCCTCATTGTCAGGGCCACACTTCACTGGGCAGCCGTTGGTACATGTACTGAGATGTCCCCAAACTGCCTCAGGTCCCCCACTATTGGCAAGGCACCAACACGTGTCTCATTCCCTTTTTGCTTGCAGGCCACTTCCCTCACTTCGATGTAAAACTTCAGTGTGATTCCTGACTCTCCTGCCTTTAGCCTATTCTGTTCCACATCCAGCCATCCACAGGTTAGAGGCCAGTTAGATACAGTTGACACTTTTAGCAATCATTTTTCCTTCTCCCTCAATAAAAAAGACCAAAAAAACAACCCACCACCATCTTACCACTTATATAGAGCCCAATAAAATAAATTTCCACATTAGTCACACCCAAAAATCTAAGTCTCATTCTGTATTTTAAATCCATCACCTCTGCATAAAGAGAGGAGTACCATAGTTATCTTCAGTCCACTTGCATCATAGCTTTTCTAGGACAATAATTTATAAAGGATTTGTCCATCTCTATGAGTGTAGGTAACCTCCACATGGGTGCAGAACAAAACAGACACACAGGCAGTCTTTCTCCTTTCTAACACATTCTCTATATTATTAACAAACTGATATTCCTCAATCATAGGTCAGACCTGTCAACCATTACCAGGTTCGTTCTTAGAAAGACAAACAAATTAGGCTGAATATGAGTGTTTATTTCTCTCAAAGGTTGCAGAACATGCATATAGAGATAGGCATGGGGATGGACAGACAAAACAGGCCTTATGTCTTCAGTGCAATTCCCTCTCACCCCTCCCTCCCTTACTGCTTCAAGATGCCTATGTCAGCTAAAATTATAGTCTCCATATGGTTAGCCATGAGATGAGAAAGGAATTTCTTATGGGCGGGAATACAATAAGATAGCAGTGTTAAAGTGTAAATTGAAATCATAGATCCACCATATGTCTTTCTTTTACCATTAACATGACATAACATAGTATATGTCCATAAAATACTAAGATAAGAAAAGTCCTATTATTCAAGATGTCTAGGTCAAGGCACCTTGAAAAATGCTCCTGGTCAGCATCATCTGGCCTTGTAGTGTTGACACAGGAAGGGGCATTTTGAGTTCACTCAGAGAACAAAGAAAAGCATGTTTGTTAGGCTGAGGTGCTTCTTCAGGTTGATTGGTTCAGGCTTTAGCCCTTATTGGGACCCAAATGATCTTAAATGATTATCAGACCATATCATTCTATACCAATGATTCAGTAGTTTTCTTACTGATTCTAGGATAAAATACTAACCGCTTTGTTAAAGCCCACCAGGGTGTGAATCAAGCTTATCTTTACAAGCTGATTACACATTACTTGCCCAGCAGGAGCTGGGAAGGAGTCCCTAGTTAGATATTGATCAGATGCCTGGAGAAGGCCCAGGATGCAGTGGGAGACCTTGGACTTTTCAAGCTAAGGTCTTTCCAAGTTCCCATTTTGACTGAGGCAATACCCATTCATTGATTAGGGCTGTTTAAGTGAGTCAAGGGATGCCCTTTTAATAAAAATAAATGAGTAAATAAATAAATGAAACACCAAGCTTGGAGGGGAAGACTCCAGGGTTTCTGGCCAAAAGAGAAACAATTACTATTTACATCCACTCTGAGCCATCAGGGCCCAAAAAATAACCATTAAGTGGTGGTTGGACAAGAACCTATTGTTGTTTAATCAATGAGACTCTGGGGAAATTGGGTTTAAGGTATGGTCTTTAAGAAAGAAATCTAGCCAGTAAACCCCAAGAAATCAATGTAGGTTTCAGTCATCAAAATTTACCTTCCTTTGGACAGAGCACCATAAGGTAAGTGCATGATATCCCATTTGGGGAGAGGAGAGGAAAGAAGAGAGAAGAGGAGGAGAGAGGAGAGGAGAGGAGAGGAAGAGGAGCTGTTACCAGATTAGAACTGGCAAGTTGGGTCTTACAGGAGGCAGCTACGAATACTCACAGGTTGTGGTTTGTCTTTTGTTCTGGAAGAGGATCATGATATCAGGAGGATGATGCCATGACTTGCAAGTGAATTGGATTTGAGCGGAGGGCTGTGCAAAATCACCAGCCTCACTTTCTCCTCCAGAGTGATCTGGGTCCAGTGGCAAGATATAGATCAGAAAAACTGCCCAGTGTTGAGAATGTCAAAGTGAAGAAATTCAGTGAAGTGCTAGATACAGATCAGGACAACCGGAGATGGCTCCTGAGGCAAGTAGGGCCCAAACAATGACCAAGTGGTGCTTAGCCTGGGACCTATTATTGACCAATCAATGAAAGCTAGGGTGATTTGGGTTTGAGACATGGTCCCTATGAAAGAAATCTGGCTCTTGAACCTGAAGATATATTCAGAGTTTTCAACAATCAAAATTTATATTCCTTTGGGTATAAGTATAAAAACTGGGTTCGAATTTTTCTATTTTATTTGAGTTTCTTAGATATATCAACATGACAATTGGCCCACCTAAAAATATAAGTTCCCAGTTCTAAAAAGTTCCAAACTTGATTATTATAATAATAGAGACATAAGTGTTAAGTTAAAACTTGCATTATTTGACCTGGTGTTGGCAAAGTAATTTAAAATTGTGTTAAGACAAACTTTGTAAGAGATTTTTAACAAAGAAAGAGGATCTCTACAAGGAGTCTAAGAAGGTAGTCAGCTGGAAACTGCTTAGCACACACCCAGAATGGAGAACTTCATCAGAAGGTATCTCAAGAACTAGACAGCTGTATGAGATGAGGCTTCTAAACCTTAAATGGACAATTTTATTCATTGTTTACTTTTTCCTTTTGCCTCTTTAATCAGTATGGTCAGTTTACTAAAGCGGACTGCCACCTTTGGTTTTATCAATGTGTCTACTTACTAAATGGGAAGGCACCCTTTGGTTTTGTCAATGTGTTAATCAGTTTCTCCCTCCTGCCTCTGAAGCAGTAAGGCAATAATAACAATGTAGATGATAATTGTCAAAATGCTTCTGTAGTTCTGTATCACAAAGTACACAAGACTCTCCACATAAAAGGTGGAAGACACCAGAGAACCATATCCCACAAGCCATTTATCCAGTCTACCACAGCAGTAAAACATTCCACACGCAATATTACAACCCAGAAACTCGCCATCCCAAAACCTCTCTGACCCCCTGCTGGGGTGTTCCCCAAAACAAACTCACAGTATAGCTAAGTCAGCCTGTTCAGTTCTAACAATTATGAGGGCAGCCAATAGCAGCCACCAGCAGCCATAACATCTTTTTCTCTCTCCCTCTCAGCATTTTCTGTGACATAGCTTCCTTTTCCTGTCAGGAAGCTCCTCCTACCACATGTGACTTAGGCTTCCTGTGACATAAGCAGGTCACATGGCCTATTAGTGGGTGGAAAAGATCTTCATATCTAATTGTTACTACAGCCCCCCACATTATTACCCATCATAATAAGTCCCCAAACCCTTGATGAAGTGTTCATTATGTCAATTAATGATTCATTGAGGTGGCTATGCTTCTCATGATAATCAGATGGGGGAATATGAAAAATGAGATTCAGCTTTCCCCTGCCCCTTTCTTCTAAAGCCCTGACTTTAAGTTCAAGTTGTTTTTTTTTGTTTGTTTGTTTTCTTTTTTTCTGATAGACATTACTGATAATGAGACTGCATTGACTCTTCTTATCCTGGTCTGCTCCCACCCAAGCTCACAAATAATTTAATCCGGGGTAGGGAAGCCCATTGTATTCTACTCATGCTTGAGTGGAGAGAAATTCTTTTGTCAAAATACCCTAAATCCTGAGGGTGGTCTGAAAAGAGGTATTTCCGCTGTCCAGAGATGAAATGATGATGAAATGACATCAGCCCCTATGCACTGTAACCCGAAGAGGATTCCAGTTCTAGACTGGTTTCCATGCATGTGTGTTGCACACTTTTAGAGAAATAAAGATGTGACTACAGCCTAATCCCCTTTGTCTTTCTTAGACCAAACTCTGCAGGTTGACAGAAACATCAGACTACTTGTATCTTTAGAGTACAAAATGCAATGAAACTTTCCTCCAGTAATCAAACATACCTGTATTAGATTAGGAAAAGTTCATGTGGAAAAAAGGCCCTTAAAACATTTTTTAAGACAAATGAAGGGGAAGAAAGGGGGTTAATTTATTTCTAAGAATCACTTAATGGCAAAGCAATCAGAGGTTTTTGCCTTTGTTTGATAAATCTTTTAACAGATTACAAAATGCCTCACCCCCTGTGCCCCAAATTCTTAGGGGGAAAAAAACCTTTCTCTGATTTACAGAATCAATAAAGAAATAAATACACGTCTATCAGTTAAGAGGCAAGTAAACATTTGTATTCTGTAATTTCCACTGTTTGATAGTCACGTATCTGAAAAGAATGTCAGAAATGTTCCTAAAGAATGAGTTACTAAGGAAAGCATTGTTGAGGGGTTAAACATACAAATACTATTCACTTAGTTCAGGGGAAAGAGTAAGCACCCTGAACTTTGAAGCAAATACAAACAAATTACAAACATTGACAGACAGACTTTGTCTGATTCAAATCCCAATACATAGTTACCAGAGTTTAACAAAGTTCCAACATCCGGTTTACGTGCTGGAGGGCTCTTAGCTACAGCTCCCCTGGGTCTCCGTGCCTCCAAGAGTGAGAGCCCTGAGCAAATGGCTCTGTCTTCTCTTCTTATACCGTTTCAGACATCATCAAACATCATCTGAATGACCAGAACTTAGGCTCCTATGATTGGCTCTTGAGTTAGCACCTCCCCTCAGTACCCTGGGGGCTTCACACCCACATAGGCTTAGCACCTAATAGGGGTTTGGGCCTGGGGCTTAGCACCTAGTAAGACTCAATGAAATATACTGAATTAATCAAAGGAAACAAAAGCCAAACTCTTCAAGAGGACTTGGTTGAACTGAGTGCTAAGAGCCCATTTTGCTTACCAACATACTCAACTT
>JAQQSZ010001693.1:0-14988 GCA_028646595.1 Phalanger gymnotis | reverse complement strand
AGGAAGGAAAGAAGGGAGGGAGGAGGGAAAGGTATGTTTCTGTGATTGCTAGGCTTGAGGAAGGCGAATTGGTAAAGGACTTTGCCAAGTGTTGTTAATGACCTTAAATTTACTTCACAAAATGACACTCTTACTTGGAAGTCCTCATTCTTCATTCAGCCACTCTGGCATAGGGGTCAGTAAGGAAAGACAAGTATATACCCAACCATGGGGACAAATTAAGGTGAATACCCATAACAGACTAACCCCAGTCCTACGGATACAAATAGAGGTTGACATCTCCGATAGTCTTATTCCTGTCTCTACCTTTCTATCTTCCTTTTTTCTCTCCTTACTTGGAGAAAAAAAAAATGTTGTTTTTTGATGACTGAAGCTGTAGTGGTTGTTTCTAGATATTTCTAATTAATAGAATAAAAATGGTCTGACTTAAAAAAAAACAAACTAAAACCTTCTCAAATCTAATCCAGTCAATGGGGGAAAATATTGACTAAAATTAGTTTCAAAACTGCTAATGATTTTTACAACTATTAAATTCTGTATACAATACAAACTAAAGGTAACAGTTTATTGATAGCATTTACTGTCCTCAGCTATTATTTATACATGATCTTTATTGCAAATAGCAGCAGAAAGATTAATGGATAAAAGAGATATTTCTTTGCAAAAAAAGAAGGCAATCCCATAGTGTGATGGTACCAAATGCAGTTTTATGCACCCATTTTTACAAATTCAATAGGTGTCCAGTTGAATCTCTGACAGAGTAGTTTTTACTCCATTTAAGATCTGCGATGCTACACGGTAATGATTGGCTTATTGGTTTTGAAGTCGGTTTCCTTTTGCTCATTTCAATACAGAAAATACATAAAGATAAAATGCCTTCTTTTTCTTTTCTTCCCAGCATTCATGTTCTGCTGTGGTTGGGATTTGAAGTATTGGTGACTTTAAGATGAAAATCAAAAAATCATTAAATGATGTTAGAGACAGCAGGAAGTATGTAAGAATCATAGGACATCTTGCTGCATTTTACATTATTTCATTATCTAAATCAGTGGGTAATGGTTTCTTGTATATCAAAGCTAGTAATTATTTTTCAGGGAGACTCAACCATGGGATAGGAGTAGGAGTCTTGGGAGGGTGTCAATAAAAGGGGCAGGGTTTTGCAGAAAAATGGAGAAATTTGCCCAAAGAGCAATTATGTAAATAAAACATGCCCCAGGCTAGAATAATTTGAATGTCACCCACTGACAGAAATGGCCCCAGGCACAAGTAATATAAGCATTCACTTAGGGAGGTGAAACTGGAGGGGGCAAATAGTAAAAAAAAAAAAATTAAAAATGCTGATTTATTTTGCTGATTGTAAAATGTTTCAAGGCTTTTCTTTTCTTTTCTTTTTGACTTAGTGCAAAGTGGTATTAAAGTCTACTTTCTATATGGTCTGGGGTTCAATACACTTGTATCCTTTCCCTTATCTAACACTTTCCCCTCCCACTTTAAAGAGAAGCAGTTTTAAGCCCTGCAGATCTTTCCCCAATTCCCTTATTTATCCATCACCTCACACCTGGATGAGAGTAATAGCCTGCTAGCTAGTCTCTAGTCACAGCCCATTCCCTTCCATCAATCCACCCAATACACTTCCAGATTAATCTTCCTCTTTTAATCATTGTGTTGTCTTTTCCTAAAAGCCTCTGATAGCTCCCCACTGCCTACACAATGAGAGCTACAGTCTTCATTTGGGAATCCTCAGATTTTCCCATTCTACCTCTCCAAACTTATCCCTCACTGCTGTAACACCTACACTCTTAGCCATTTTTCCAGGCCCAGTGCAAATGCTAACAATTTTAGGACACAAGGATCTTCTTTTTTTTTTTTTTCTTTCTGAACTTCTACAAGACTAGAAGGCATTTTAGAGATCAGCCCTCTCATTTTCCAGAGGAGGAAACCAAAGTCTTGGGAAGTTAAGTGATTTGCTCAGTCATACAGGTAACCAGCTGGGATTTGAACCCAAATCCTCTGAAGGCAGAGACAGGTGTTTGGTTGCTTCGTTTTATTTTCCCCCCTATATCTGACACTAATGTATTAAATTCTATTGTTATTTGTAGATTTTATGGGTATGTTATCATCCCAACTAGACTTTCATTTTAAATGTCATTTCACCTATAAGTCAGCCCACTAGCATACATAAAATTCTCAATAAAAAAAAATGGATGGATCAAATTCCACATCTTCCACATTTCTCTTATAGCCAGTAGTGGAATCTTAAAGGTGATGCATTTTAAAAATAGAATTAAAGCTGATGTTAACCACGAGGTCATAACCAAGTTTTGAGAACCACTCCAATTAAAGACAGTCAGTGAGTCGGCACTGGTATGTCCAATGTAAGGAAAACAGATATAGAAACAAACGTAAAGGACACTTACATTTGGATACACTGATTCTAATTATAAAAGATTCACTGAAAACCCTATTTTGTTCAGCTGGTTTATCTTTCAGTAGTGGCAGTTCATCCCCTCCAGCTAATTTAATCATAGATGATGATCCAAATTCAGCCTAGATCCTGTCCATTTTTTGAAAAAAGGCAAAACAAAAGAGATTGTCATTTTTGTCACATGTGTGTATGTCTTGTCTGTGTAGACCTTTTGGCTTTATATAGTTATTGCTGTTCAGTAGTGTCCGAGTCTTCATGGCCCCATTTGGACTTTTCTTGGCAAAGATACTGGAGCAGTCTACCATTTCTCCTTCTCATTTTACAGTTAAAGAAACTAAGGCAAAGAGGGTTACGTGACTTTCCCAGGGTCACGCAGCAAGTGAATGTCTGAGGTTAGATTTGATCTCAGGTCTTCCTGATTCCAAGCCCAGTGCTCTATTCATTGCAGCACCTAGCTACCCCTTTATTGGGTGGAATCATGATATATCCCCAAGGAAGTGCTCATAGGAAAACTCAAAGATGTTCCAAGATGGAAAGCTAAAAAGTCACTGCTTGAGACCTGGCAAGAAATGAAATTTTGAGATTCTACCTTTGCAAGTTTATCTTTTAAAAGGCATTCTAGCTGATTTACACTTTTCCTCCTGTTTTCTTGCCTAATTCTATTCAAATGAAAAATGACAACACCGTCTCCCTTCTCCCTGTTATCCACAAGCTTGGGGAAAAGTAAAAACCTCAACTATTCTCCATCCCACCCCCCAAAGATGCAGTAGAGTAGCTCAGTTGCACACTACTACTAAAGTTCATAATGTATGCTTATTAATCAGTAAAATGTTCCAATTATGTTTTTTTTTTCCCAAAAGAATGATCATTTTATAGCTCCCAAGTACTTCTAGCAATTTGAACTCAATGGCTTACAAAGTACTTCAGAGCAGAGCTTCTGCAAGGCCTATTTAATGTAGAGATAAGACTCATTTGTAATGAGTTCCCTCAATTTGCAAACAAATAATTCGTGTTAAAAGCCAATAAACACAATTTGTCCTTTTATGCAGATTAAATGTCTGCCCCTTGGCCTAAAGAGGCATTATTAAATCGCTTGGATAACCCATTCTTCATATTGTGTAAGGATAAACTTCCACAGTTCTCATTAATATGGGTTAATAAGATTTTACTGTATTTTGAATTGTGTGACTTTAGGCTGCTTTGGCAACTTGCCTCTACTAATACTTGGTGCTTACTTCAGGCCCCTGAGCGCAGCAGAAATATATACCTGGGGCACTTCCAGGTTCTAGTTCAGTTCTGGAAATGACAGGAGAATGGAAAATGGTTTTAAAAAAAAAATCCCTATTGTTTCTGTTGATAGCAAAAGCATTCTCCTCCCTAGGCTTGAAATTAAGCCCAGCAAACATACTTGACTCTGAGAATGAAAATGGAAACAATAGTATGGAAAAGGAACTGGACAGGAGCATTATTTAAGCTTAACATTCAAAGAATTAAAGAAATCAACAAGTGAATCAGAGCTATACAATAAGCATCCTTCCCGCCCCTCCTTTTGTTTTACTAACTTTTACCAACCTGCTAAAGGCATGGTTCCCTCCCATTAACACACTCTTTGTTGAACCTAACAAGGAGGATGAGCAATGTTTTGAAATGGCTGTTGGCAAATTTTTTTAAATCATGGTTTCTTCCTTCCTTCCTTCCTTCCTTCCTTCCTTCCTTCCTTCCTTCCTTCCTTCCTTCCTTCCTTCCTTCCTTCCTTCCCTTCCCTTCCCTTCCCTTCCCTTCCCTTCCTTTATTTCTTTGTTTCTAAACTAACCTAAAGCTAGATATTGAACTGGAAGGAAATGACATCTCATCTAAATCTCGTTTTACAGAAAAGGAAACTAAGACCCAAGGGTGTTAAATGACTTTCCTAAGGTCGCACAAGTAGAAGCATCAGAGTTAAGGGTTTTATTTTCCTTAAGCATTGATTTGATATCTAGTTATTTAATTTATTAGAAGCTTTAGGGTTCATAGGTCTGAACTAATTGTTCTCTTCTGACCTAGATCCTAAGCGATCTAAATTTGGATAAAAACTATGCATTTCATTTTTATTTTAACTTTCACCAAAGGATCTTGCAGTACTTTATGCATCCATTGCACCCCAGACTTTCTTGCAAGGTAATGAAGAAATAGAGAATAATTATTTATATGTTCTAGAAAAAAAATCCTTTTTTTGAATGACAAATTTTCAGTTCTTTAAGATTATCAGTCAGTACACAGTTTCCCATGGTAACTGAAATTTGGGGCAGCTGAAATGATTTTAGTACATTCTTTTTTGCAAGAAAAGTTTTGTGGTATCTTTAATGACTACGTAAGGTCAAGAACTTAGCTTTATATCTCATCCAAAAGGGAGTTATCTCCACTACCCCTTTGGGACATTAGCATAGATTTGCGAAAGACAAAAGAGTTTTGCTTGCTATCTTAAGCAGAAGCTAATTGCTCCTTGGAGGTCTCTCATACAAGAATTGGTGCATGTTAACCCTATTCTGTGAGGAAGAACTAATAAAGTTACTCAAAAAGGGGGTTTTGACTAAATGAGGAAATGACTGAACCTTTCAGAACATCAATGTCTTTTGTAGTGCACCCATCCTGTCAGCACATGGTATCTTATATTTATTTTGTAGACGTACAAATAAATCTATAGCTGGCTATAGATTGACACTATAAATTAGTTGGAAGCAAAATGAAAATATCACAGGAAATAATTTATAGTTAATATACATAATATAACCAGCAATATGTTACAGTACATGAAATTCAGAATGTCTTTCTAGGCCCCAGCTTGTTGAAGCTTCCTTGATATTAAAATTTTATTGCCAAATAGAAATTTTTAAAAAACCCATTTTTTCTACCCTCTTCCAACTCGTACCATATGTTGTCAGGCCAAGAGAAAAAGGACAAAATTGAGCCATTTCTTAGGGTAGCACTTTATGATTTTCACTCCATCTTTTCTAGACACTGAGTGATTTCGATCTCTCAATGATTGTTCAGTCTTCATCTATCTACACACCTATATGAGCACACAGAAAGTCCCTGCTGAAACATTTGCTCCTCTGATTTATTTCTTGCTTTAACCTATACAGTCCTGTTCTTATCACTACTAAAGTCTTTTCTTTTGCCAGCTCCCTCCTATCCCGTGAATCATTTTGCTTAGGGAAAGATTCACTCCCCATTCCTCCCCTGCCCCCACCTTTTTTTTTTTCCATAGCTACTAATATCCTGGAAAGTTATAACTTTGAAGGAAGGAAGCCCCAGAAAGAGTCTGACCCGAGGACCCAGAACACCTTATAGTCTTTCTTATCACTTTGAGTCTCCCAAAACTTTAGATGTTGAGCCTGCTAAAGAGTTTGAAAATTATAGATCTGATATATGACATCTCCCCTTTCTAGGTGGATAAAAATGTTGCCACATTTTCCCCCAATATATGCAAGAATGGTACTCATTACCAGGGCTGAATGAATCAATATAATCCCTGGAAAAAATGCTAATTCTGAAAATACCAATTCCAAAGTACTGAACTACTCCTAGCTCATACTTATATAATATATTAAAATCTTTTTTTTTTTTCAAAAGAGTCATATGAAATAAGTAGTGCAGGTAATGGTCATTGAGGAATTGTTCAGTTGCCCAGTTATGTCCAACTCATCATGACCCTGTGTGGGATTTTCTTGGCAAGGGTACTGGAGTGGTTTGCCATTTCCTTCTCCAGTGGATTAAAGTAAACAGAAGTTAGAGTGAGTTGCCCAGGGTTACACAGCTAGTCTGAGGCCAGATTTGAACTCAGTCTTCCTGACTCCAGGCTCAGTGCTATATCTATTGACCTACCCAGCTGTATTGAGGAATAGGGCAGTGCTAATTTCTCAAAGCATAAGAGAAGAGCATGTCAAGGTCTGTTGAATGGCAAGGGACTTTCCACCATTGCTGTTGAATTGACCCTCAACTGAAATTCCTTTTCCTAATTCCCTCCCCATATCCACAACCCTCCTTATCCCATCTCCCTCCCCCCCCCAAAAAAAAAAAACCTCAAAAAGGATGATCTTTGTTGCCTCCTTCTTCTCCATTTCCACATGATGGTGTGTGAGGCTTACAGATGACATACTTCCAGACCTTGCTACCTGGCCTTCTCTAGCCAAGACAACGACCCCTAGTCCCTGCAAACTTTTGATGAAGTTTCAGTTCTAGGAAGAGAGAGAAGTGTCCACCACTCAAGTTGTGGTAGAAGAAATTCTAATCCAAACAGGATATTAATTGCTGTGATTTGCAATAATGTGAGTGACTGCCTCTCGGGATTTTCCATTAAGTAGTTTCCCTCTTGTATAAGGTGACAGGTCATGTACCTTAGGTATTATAAGCATTTTCTAAAGATTGCAAATTATTTAAGAAGAAAAAAAATAACGTAGCTAGAGGCATTTTACAAACATTAAAGGGCCGTTAATAAAGCTAAAACAGAATTAGCTCTCGTAAGAGTTGATATAGTAAAAGCGTAGTGGATTTGTAGTTACAGGATTGAATTCTACTGCCAAACCTGACAGTTATTTGCTGGATGACCTTGGTCCTATGCTTCTTTGGGCCTCAGTTACCAAATTTCTAAAATGAAAGGATTAGGCTACTTGAGCCCAAAGTCCCCATTTGGTTCTCAGGTACACAACTGTCTAAAATTTGATGCACCTACCTCTTTTTGCTTCATTCCGTGGGTGCTTTTTTCATGGCAACCATAATGTAAAAGGAGAGATTTAGGGGCTTTTGTCTCAATGAGGCCAGATGGCCCCAACAAATAGACTTCAGTGCTTGCTCTCTTCATTTGTTCTTTCCCTTTTTAGTTAAAGGAGTTTGAATCCCCTGAAATTGAAAGGCCAGGAGGGCTCTTCAGCATTTTAGCATTACAGGTCTGGGTTCCAGAACTGATGAAATGCTTTTATCTCAAAAAGCGAGGAGTGATCTTTGGGAGAGACCTTTGGAAACCTAGCCCAGAGTTATGCTGCATCTAGATGTAAACTTGTTAAGACCAAAGTATATCTCAATGTAAAAGCTGAAAAACACAACCAAGTTAAAACAAAAACATGTAGGAGAAACTACAGTCAAGAATGCACTTCATAGGGGCAGCTAGGTGGGGCAGTGAGTAAAGAATTGGCCCTGCAGTCAGGAAGACCTGAGTTCAAATCCGGCCTCAGACACTGGACACACTTACTAGCTGTGTGACCTTGGGCAAGTCACTTAACCCCAATTGCCCCCCCCCCAAAAAAATAAGAATGAACCTAATGGCTCAGAGAGTCTCTCAAGGGACTCTGGCCTCACACATAGCTGAGTCCACCTTGCAGGGGCTGATCTCTAATTAGTCACATTCTCTCTATGGCTTGCCCCTACCCCAGGGGAAAAAAATTCATGGAAATTTCTTAAACAAAACCTAAGTGTGGCTCATGTCAGAACAAACCCTATATGGGACTGTTGCACAAATACTTGGCATTCACCATAAACCTCAGACTGTCTAAGCAACTCATAGCATTTATCATGAAACATTGATGATAAGGTACAGATCTCCTGATCTCCTTTGGTCCTCCAGCTTCAGAATGATTCTGTTGACAAATTCCCCATTACAGGAGGAAAAGAGAGTGTTGTCTATAAAGAACAATATGGCCACATAGAGACTTGCCAAAGAGGTTAGATTTTAATATAACATGCAAACTACAAAGGTGAAATGTATTTATTGATGCATATTCATTCATACATATCATATGTGTATGTATATATGTACACACCTATACATACACATATACACATATATACATACACACATATACATACATACATATAAACCTATATATGCTTGACATAATCCTTAAAGAATACTCTAAGAAACACTTTCTCATAAAAGAAGGTCAGGTTGGGGAAGAAAACACAGGACAACAAAAAGGGTTTTGTTTGTTTGTTTTTGACTCTTTGGGATAATCCAAAGGATAAAAGAGGAGATCCAAAGAAGTGAAAGGACAATTACCTTAGTAGGATAGAACAATGACAATGGAGGGTGCAGGGAAGTGTTTCTCACCTCTTACTTCAGAAAACCCTGGAAAAGCTTATATGAACTGATGCTAAGTCAAATTAAAAGAATCAGGAGAACATTATACACAATTTATGTGGTGCTTGACTTTGATAGACTTAGCTCTCATCAGCAGCAAAGATCTAAGACCACTCCAAAAGACTCATAATGGAAAATGCTTTCCACATCCAGAGAAAGAACTTGGGAGTCTGGATGTGGATGGAAGCAAACTATTTGCTCTCCTTTTCTTTTGTTGTTTCGTTTTGTTTTGTTACTTATTTCTCATGGTTCCTCCCATTAGTTCTAATTCTTCTTTACATAATGACTAATATAAAAATATATTTAATATGAATGTATAAGTAAAGCTTATATGAGGCTGCATGCCATCTAGAGGAGGGGGAGGAAAGGAAGAGGGAGAAAATTGAAAACTCAAAATCTTATGAAAGTGAATGTTGAAAACCAAAAATAAATTTTTTAAAAAGACTTCCCAAGTCCTTCCCATGCTAAAATAAATGAATGAATAAAATAATTTATCTAATCTTAAGTAAACCTGAAATAAGCAGCAATTATAGAACTTTTAACAACTTTTAAAAATAACTAGAACTCCTTAAATGCTGGTGTCCTTTATTGAAGTTGGTGTTTATTACTTTTATTCCTCTATACACTAAGTCTCCAAAAGTCTCAAAAAACATGTCTGATCCTTTGTACTGGTTCTTTTTTTGGCCAAGGAAAATGATCTTGGAACAGAACAAAAATGACTAAAAGGAAAGTGATGTTGTATATAAATAGTGAAGAGGGTATGTAAGCTTCCTACTTTTGAAAAGTTTAAATTATCAGGCCGAGAAGAATTATATTCTAGGTTATTAGAAAAACTAGTATTTGTGATTGCTTAACCCCTGTCAGAAGTCTTTGAAAGAGAGAAGTGATGCAGAAGAAGGGCAAAGGCAGTATGTTACATACATCAAAAGGGAGCTGGATCTGGAGTCAGAAGTCCTTGGTCCAAATTAGAGCTCAGACACTTCTTATCTGTGACCATAAGCAAGTTGCTTCACCTCCAGAACTCAGTTACCTCATTTCTAAAATGATTGGTTGATATCTGATGACCTTTAAGGTCTCTTCTGAACCTATATCTCTCATGCTGTGAGTTCTTCCAACTAAAAAAAAAAAAGAAGAAGAAAGTACAGAGTCTACAAAATATGGGTCAATGAGCTTGATTTTGATTACAGTAAAATATTAGAATGTTTCATTAAATGGATACTTAGTGAGCATCTAGAAAAGGAAGCAATGATAACAAGGCGCTAGCATGGCTTTAGTCAAGAATGGCTTGTGCCAGGCTAACCTCATTTTCTTTTTTGATAAAGATTACTAGCCTGATAAATTGGCAGAATATTGTAGATATAGTTTAACTAGATTTTAGCAAAGTGTTTGATAAATTCTCATTCTATTCTTGTAGAAAAGATCATAAAATATGTGTTAAATAATGGTACGGTTAGGTGGATTGCGCTTTTCTAGAAAGGCTAGACCCAAAATCTGTACGTCATGTTGGAGGCAGATCTCTGATGGAGTATCTCAGCTCTTCGCTAGACCTCAGTGCAGTTTAATTTTTTTATCAATAGGTTACATAAAGGCTTAAGTCACATTTCTACTAAATTTTCAGTTGACACAATGATAGTGGTAACATATTAGATGTAGGTCAGAATCCATAAGGTCTTGAGAGACTAGAATGTTAGACTGAATCAAATATAGATGAAATTTGGTAGGGATAAAACTAAAGTCTTACACTTGTATTCAAAAAATCAACTTCACAAGTGAAAGATGAGGGATTGATGGCTAGACAGCACTTGACATGAAATGATGTAAGGGTTTCAATGGACTACATGCTCAGTAAATGTCAACAGCAAGATTTAGTAGTTAAAAAAGCTAATAATATCTTGGGCTACAGAATATCCAGTCTTGAAATGTGATATTTAGGTCTTGGGCATGCATGATGTTTGTGGAGTTAAAAACAATATGTCCTAGTCGTTTAAATTTGGAATATTCTTTCTAATTCTCCCCACTACATTTTAGTGCCTCTCTGTCCCTAGTTGGGGCATGCACAGCCAGCATTCTACACAAGCAAGCAAGAAATCTAAGATGAGTTTAGTTATAGGCATGTGGAATGGAAGGAGCCTTTCCTAATCCCCTCTACCTCCAGCTTAGAGCATGTTCAACAGTCCCTGCCTGATTGCAATCCAACATGTGGAGACTTGGTGATCCTTCTTTCTTCCATGAATGACTGGTACTGTGGATTAATGGAAAGTCTTCTAATTGGCTGAAGAATTGGGAAGACTGATGATACCAGAAAGACTGAGCTGGGGTTAAGCAAGCATACAAAATATTTGAATTGTTGATCTCACTTTTTTTGTTTTCTAGTAGAGCTTTTGAATGAAGAAGGCAACTGTAAGCTGCCAGGTGTGGGGAAGGACAGGCTGCCTTATTTCTCACTTGGCAGCCTTGTCACACTGAACATGAGGTTCATCTGTTTCTGCTATCTTTCTTCTTTCCTTCCCAAGTGTTTAGCATCTCATTCTAAGACGAGAGTGCCCAAGTGATTATTAAGAATCCATTAAAGCCATCCAAAGTCCCACTGACAACCCAAATCCTAGAGCCAGTAGCAATAGGAGCCAAATATAGTTAGGGGCCATTGCAGCAGCCAAGGAACCTGTCTGACCCATCAACAGGGATAGTTTCCTGCAAGAAGGCAGCCCAGCTGAGCAAGGGATTCCTTTTTCCATCATTTACTGTGCTTTGCAGAAGACCCACAGAAAGAGAAAAGAACTCCCAAGGTCAGTAGTTGTGAGCTACCATTCAGTCCTGTCTGTTCTCTACGTATGTGCATACTAACATCATACTTTAAGCTTGGGCTCATTCCACCCAGGGACCTTGTATGTTTTTGCAAGGGAAGTTAGCACCTCTGTTTTGGTCAGTGTCAATGAATATTTATTAAGTGTCTACTATGTGATAGGCACTGTGCTGGGCTACAGGGATAAAAATAAAAAATAAAAAGAAAGACAGTTATTGCCTTCAAGCAGCTTACAATCTAATAGGGGAAGACAAGACACAAACACAAGCTGAAAAGTTAGGGTAGAGGAGTGCAGAGGGTAACAAAGCAAGGGCATAAATGATGTTTGTATAGTTGAAACCAAGCAGAGTAGCTGATGGAAAATTAAGTTAACTGGAAAGTTTCAGGCACTGTCTAAAGGGAAAACCTTGGGATGAATTTATTGTTCCACCCTTTGTCTTCCAATCAGAAGGAAGTGGCAACTGAGGGTGCTGAGAAGGTGCTGAGTACCAAAGCTGGACTAATCTCCAAGCTGATGAGATGATGAGTTTGGGGGAATTGTTTTGTAATTATTGCTCTTTTTATACTCTCCCAGTAAATTATTTTCTTTCTTCATTTTCTTTTTTCCTTCTTTTCTTTCTTTCTTTTTCTTACTTCTTTTATTCCCCTTCCTTCCTTCCTTCCTCCTCCTCCTCCTCCTCCTCCTCCTCCTCCTCCTCCTCCTTCTTCTTCTTCTTCTTCTTCTTCTTCTTCTTCTTCTTCTTCTTCTTCTTCTTCTGCTTCTGCTTCTTCTGCTTCTGCTTCTTCTGCTTCTGCTTCTGCTTCTGCTTCTTCTTCTTCTTCCTCATCAATATTGAGAAACATACCAGATAGGACCTCATAATTGATGGTTCTAGAATATCCCAGTCCCTTGAGGTTTCCTGATCAAAGAATCCTGAAAGGAGAAGCAGACCCAATCTGACAGTGCTGGAGGCTGAGAGGGTGAACCCAGAGAAGTACTATATTAGGAAGGACCTTAATGTGCAAAGGATCTTAATCTGTTGGAGAATTTCCAAAGAAGACCTGTGATCAGGATATTGAAATGCCACATGAGATTATTCCACATGAGGATCGCCTGAAAGAACTAGGGATGTTTAACCTGGAGAATAAAAGAATTGGGCAGTGGGGTTAGTTGTCTCCCTATTTTGAAGGGCTGTAATGTGAAACAAGAGTTAATTTTGTCCTCCTTGATCCAGAAGACTGAATTAGAAATAATGGATGGAAACCATATATGGATACATTTTAATTTTATGTAAGGCAAATCTTTCCAACAGAATTATCCAAAAATTGGACAGGGTCTTGGGAGGTGGTGGGTTCTTCTCCCTACCCCTACTGACCACTTCCACTCAATACTAAAGGTCTTCAAGCAAAGTCACTTGTTGAGTACATTGTAGAAGAGATTCTTGCTCTGGACTAGATGGCCTTTGAGGTCCTTTCCAAGTCTGAGATTCTGTCATTTCTGCTAGTATATATACATTTAACATTAATGACCTTTACAGGCTCAAAGTGATAATATGTACTGTGTCTGTCTAATGACTATGTAAGTCACCACTACTTCTGAATCAGGACCAACATATAGTCAGGCTGAAAATGGCAGGCTACATCATTTCCTGGTGTCCCATACCCTCAGTTGTAGTCCTGTTATCAACAAAACGATGGGAAGACAGATGGGATGGGAAGACAGAATGCAATGGGTCTGGCAGTACGTGGTAGCATACAGGGGGAGTAGGACCTGTGACCTCCCATTGCCCCAATTCCAGATACTGAACAAGACATTTCAAAGTATTGAATTCTAAACTTTTATGTAAAGAATGGGTAAGAGATGGTGACTAAATCCAAATACAAAAGAACACTAAGATTTTTTCCCTTTAAACTGTTTTCTATTTTTATATACATCTGGCATGAGTAATGATTTTGGGAGGGCAGTGTTTCTGAACTAATGAGCATCAGGGAGCTTTAAAAGTTAAACTATCCAACTATGTTTTGTGGATCTAAGAACATGGATTACTTTGATCATTGTAATTGTCAACATCAACTAACATTTATTGAACACCCCCTGCTGCAAGAGACCTATGATAAGATGAGGATAATCGCCAGGACTCTTGAAAGTTTAAACAAACTTAATCCCCGATTTATGCTTCAAATACCATGAAGTCATCATCACCAATTGTGAAAATATATTGACAGCTAAAACCAGAAACTTAAAAGAGAGAAAAATGGAAATTCTTTCAATCTTTTATTTGTTTAAGGATCGGTATGAAGGGGAAGTGCCTGAAACACGAATCCAGGGTTGAGGAGCATACAAAAATATATGTTCTTGAGCATGAGTATAATTTGGGATCTGGCAAAATGCTGTCATGTATTAGGATTCAGAAAGCCTGGGTTCTAGTTCTAACACTGCCTCTCCCTAGATTCATGGTCTTGGGTAAGACAATTAACCTCTCTGGGTTTCAGCTTCCTCACAACATTTCTTAAGGGCCTACTAAGTTTAATTCATTATATATTGTATCTCTTGGTAGAATGTAAATTCTTTGAGGTAAGGGACTACTGTTTCATTTTTGTCTCTTTAATCTCTCCAGTGTTTGGTACAGCATTTAATGACTAGTATATGCCTATTAAATGTTTTGGATCAATTGATTACTGACATTTGAGCTATATTCAGAGGCAACAATTTCTACTGTAAGAGGAATCGTTATGGTTTAAAGGAAAGAACAATGGCAGGGAAGTATGGTATTCTGGGTATTAATTCTGGCCCAACCACTAATTAGGTGCGTGATAGTTTAAAACTCCTTTGACATTTCTGTGCTTCAGCTTTCCCTTTTTCAAAATGAAATGGAACTGCATGATTTCTGAGATCTTTACAATCATGTCAAGTCCATGAGATCTTTGTATCTAAATATTCTTATGAGATCTTAAAATCGTGTGACTAACAGTAGTTGGTGCTAAGCTTGGGAAAATATTTAAGATAGCAGGGCAACAGGAATGTATTTAACTTCCTTATTTGTACTTTTTCTTAATCTCAATTTTGTAAAGGGAAAAACTTGTATTATTCTAGTGTCTTATAGTATACACGCCATATCATTTTTCCCTGCCACTATATGTTCTATCTTCCTATGTATCCTGAATTATTTTATTTTATTTTTTTCATTTTCCTCTTACTCAATTCCACTCCCCTCCTTTCCTTCTTTTTCTCTCCTTTCCCTTCTTTTTTCTCCTTTTCTCCTCTGATCTCCTTTCCTCTTTTTCTCTCACTTACTCTCCTGTATGTCCTTTCCTTTTCCTTCTTTTTCCTTCCCTTTTCCTTTCCATCCCTCCCCTCCCCTCCCTTTCCTTTCCTTTCCTTTCCTTTCCTTTCCTTTCCTTTCCTTTCCTTTCCTTTCCTTTCCTTTCCTTTCCTTTCCTTTCCTTTCCTTTCCTTTCCTTTCCTTTCCTTTCCTTTCCTTTCCTTTCCTTTCCTTTCCTTCACTTCCTTTCCCTTCCCTCCCCTATCCTTTCTTCTTACTCTCTCCTCTTCTCTATTTTTTTCCTCTTCTCATTTCCTTCCCTTCTCCTTTTAAAAGATATTACTCTGGAGGGGTGGAGCCAAGATGGCAGCTGGAAAGCAGGGACTAGCATGAGCTCCCCGCCAAG
>JAQQSZ010001692.1:0-14988 GCA_028646595.1 Phalanger gymnotis | reverse complement strand
GGTGGAAATGGGGAGAAAATTTGTAATTCAAACGCCTGTGAAAATCAATGCTGAAAACTAAACATATTAAAAATAAATAAAATAAAAAAAGAAAGTGATCTTAAGATGTTATCTAGTCCAACATACGTCCCATCCATCCCTTTACCAGCGTCTGGTATGTGGTAAGTGCCTAATAAATATCTTTTATAATAAATGATTTTTCAATCATTCCTTCACACAGAGAGGAAACAGGCTCTGAGTCATGAAGTAACTTTCTGGAGGTCACACAGAAAATACATTACAGAGCTGGGGTTTGGACTTATGTATTGTAACTCCAAATCAAAGGCTCTTTCCACTGTACTCATCCCCAAGGAGCAAAAACAAAGCTAACTTGGATTGCATGTACACCAGCTTCTAAGCAACCACGTTAACCAACTACAAACTGTAATTCGATTATTGCTGCTTTTCTGAACAAAACAACTGGTGGGATATCCTACCTAGGAAGCAACAAATTGCATTCCTTACTTGGATAATGGTCTGAATCCCAACACAAAAGACACCAAGTAGACAATTCACTGCCATTCCATGATTGCTGTCATCAGCATCACTTGGTATTATCTTCAATCTTCTTTTTGTCATTCAATGAGGACATTCTTGTCCAATACAAATTGAACAGCACATAATTACTTCAAGGGTAACATTTTTGACATGAGACTTCTCCCACCTGTAATTAATGTTATGTGCAAACTCGTCCTTAATATCCCCTTTCTATGTTACTAATTTTGTCAGCCTCAACATTACTTTCTTTATTCAAGATTTATATATGTTTATCTATGTGTTTACATATGTTTACACATAAACACACACACATACACACACACACACACACACATATATATATACATATATATACATATATATATACATATATATACACATATATATATATATATAATAAGTTTCTTGCTCGAGTATAAGAGAAACAGTATCTGAACAACTATTTTTTCTCCACACATCAGTTCTTTGGGTCTGTAAGAAAATTCTCAAGATGTGAGATTTTTTGAAAGTGACATGAACAAAATATTACATTTCTCAGTAGCACAGATTACCCTAAGGCAGCCTGAAAAATGGGAAATGTTTACATAAGGACCCAGAGTAACAGCTCTGTTGCAAGTTTTTAAAAGTATTTCTGTTGGCAATTTTTTTTTATAAATAGACATGGTCAATTTACTCTTCTTATTTGTAATTGGCACGCTAAAAAAGTTGTTAGTTTCCTGACTAAATAGTAATTTCCTACAAATTTAATTGCAGGATGTAAACTATTCAGCTCCATAATGAACATTCCCATTGAATTACAATCACATTTCAAATCAGGAAAATATCATCTATGTATCATAATCATAAAAAAACCTTTCTGCTTAAACTCCATTAGTGTATATTCATCTGCACACCATTAAGTAGCCCCATAATGCACACACTGGGACAGGAATTTTGCCCACATTCCAAAATGAAAATGTGTCTCAGAATTGAAAATGCTTTCTAATTCGTGCTATTTGCATCAACTGGTGATCTCAACTTCTAATCGAGATGCTGTATTTTTCATTAATGCAAACTCTTCTTATTAATTCTTCCTCTGCATCATGCATTCCTTCCATCTCTTCCTCTCCACTCACACTACCCTCGTTGTTGTTCAGGCTCTAATCACCTTAAAATAGCCTCCAAATTGGTCTTCCTGCCTCCAGTCTCTCTCCTCTACACAGCTACCAATTGGAGATTCCAAAAGCATGTTATGTTCACATCTCTGCCTAGCTGAGAAAGCTTCAGTGGCTCCCAATTGCCTCCACTATGAAGTACAAAGTACTCTGTGTGCCTTTTGAAGTCCCCACACAGTTTGGCTTCAGGCTGTTTCTAGATGTTTCCCATGACTCTCCCTTACACATTCCAGTCAAACTAGCCTACTTCTAGCTGTTCTTCATACACACCGTTTCCTTCTCTCATCTCTTGGCCCTTCCTCAAGCTATCCCCGTGTCTTACAGACTTCTTCTCCTCCTCTCAGAATTCCAAGCTCCCTTCAGAGCTCAGAGCAGTACCATCTCCTACACGAGGCCCTTCTTGATCATAACACTTGTTAGTCCTCTCTCCCAAATTACTCCAGACATATTTATATTTACACACTTGTGTGGATGTTTCCCAAGCACTTAGTAAATGTCTGTTCAATTGCATTAAGTTTCTTGCTTATTATGTGAGAGGCCTCCCTCATCAACTCAAGACACAAGGTTAGATGTCTAGCCGTTACTCTCCCCTACACTTTCAGGTCCTTATTGAGCTCATTGTCTAAGCATACCCCCATGTGTATTATAAAGATTCATGAGCTATAGGCTATGCCCTTGACAAGAGGATAATCTGAGGCTAACGCTAGCAGAGGAAATCGAAGCTAGGGAACCTAGAGAGAAATCTAGGCCAGTCTCATTCTCTGCTTTTAGGGACAACCGGTAGTGCTTCAGACAAACAGAGATCTTCTTCAGCAAGGATCTGCTTTTCTCAAGCTGAAGAATAATTCATTTGAAGAAAATGTTTCCATAGTCTCAAAATAGCTCTTTTAATCATCACAACTTTGATTGATCTAAGAGAGGACAAGGCTACATCAAGGCCCATTACCTAGTCTTTGAGCTCTCTACTGAAAGTGCATGTGAACAGAGGCAAAGTGTTTGCACATACACACATGTGCAAAGTACCTGGCTCTCCGGAAGAACCCATTCTGAAAACAAGGAGCTCAGCAACTGAGTATGCCAAAGGAATCCAAGGGTGATACATAGCATGTGCAAGGTACAGTATTCATGAATTTTTATGTGAAGTATATCTCCATGGAATTCAGAGGAAGAAGGAAAACTAGGACTCCACTTCCAATTAACCTGGAAAACTTTATTAGCATGGTAGATAGAGCTCTTTGAATATGGGGAATAAGAATGCTTCAGAGATTTGGGAGAATAAGTCACTGATAGGCATAAAGCATCAAATTGAGAAAAGAAAAGTTCAAGGATGGTGTGTGCGTGTGCATGTATGTGTTTGTGTGTGTAAAAGGAAGGAGGGAAACTACAGAGCCTCACAGCCTGATAAAAAACGTTCTAGCAATGATAAAGTCACTTAAGAATTGTGGATGGGGTGACTTGGCCAAATTCACAGGGAAAACCCCTAGAACAGCAGCCTGTCACAGGAGGAGCCAGACTGGAGTGAGCAATGGGGAAAAGATTAATATATCATAAGACAACATAAATAATTTGTTGTTATCCAAACTTAGCTCTTTGTATCTCATCTCCACACCTGTGCAGAAACGACTCCCCATGTCTGGAATTCCCTCTTCTTCCTCTCCTCTGCCTCTTGAAATCCCTGAATTCCTTCAAGGCTCAGCTCATATATCACCTCCGATAAGCAGTCCTTGATGGTTTTCCTTTTTGTCTTTGTATCAATGGAGCCTAGAACAGGGCCCTGCTATTATCATCTACTTAATAAATGCCTACAGAGTTAGAAATGCCAGATACCCCAAGATAAACTTTGAAAATGTGATGCTTTGCCCCTCACCAATTCTCCTACTTTCACCAACACCTTGCCCAAACCTTTTAAACGGGTCCTTAAGACCTATAGGGACTATTTGGGCAGCTCAGACAGATCTTGATTAGTGCAAATACCAAATCCCTGGAAATGGTAGCGTTGTTGGAATTGACACGGTGTATTTGCATTGCGATAGAACCCATGATCACATTTTTCATAATTATAACTTCAAGTAGGTTGAAGCTGAACACATGTGACCACTTCAGAGGATTCATTATTTGCACTAATCAGAACCCAGCGATAGATATGCTAATACCACTCAAGGTATCACAAAGCAGTCCAGAATACCTGCCCTCGTTTTAAACATCAAAACAATATTAACTCATCTTTGGCTGTTTTCAATTGTCCAATGGTAAATAATATCAGAAATCATAAAATTGTAATACAACCTCTCCCCATTTCAATGAAAGATCATTGGGTCTTCTTCATGTCAAATAGGTCCTCCTATCCAGCAGTGATCACACACCATTCAGTACTGGATACTGCCATTAGAAGCTATATTTGCATCCCCCATGGCAGCTGGATTTAAAAAAAAAGGCCCCACATTTATCTTTCTAAAACCTCATTCATCCTACTGTCTTGTTATGCAGCCTGAAAATACATTTGGAATCAACTTGGAAAAGAAGACAGCTTAAATCCTTCACAGCAGTTATGCAGTCAAGGCAGGCCATAATTTCTGTTTCAGAAACCACGTGGGCGCATTTTCCTTCACTGCCTGAGTTTTAGGGCCAGATTTTCCAACAAGAATTTGTGTGCATAATATGGATAATTGTGCACACAAATGGGCAATTTTGCATGCAATTAACCATTTAGCATATACAATTGCAGGCTTCTAAGAGTGCAACCCAGGTATAGGAAATGTGGCAAACACCTGCAATGCACCTTCCCTTGAAAATGTGGACTTTTTGCACAGAGAAAACCCAGCATTCTGGTACCTATAATTACATGCATCATTTTTTACTGGCGATAGCTCTTTTCATTCAAAGTTTTCAAAACACATTGGAAATGTTAATTCAGTCTCCTCATCATCTTACTGATCCAGATGGATGTGACATACCTTACAACTATTCCTTTTTAGGAAGTAGGAAACTGAGGCACAGAAATGAGACTTCCCCTTACCTCTCTGAACATCAGTTTCCTTCTCTGTAAAATAAAGAGGCTGGACTCTCTGGCTTCCTTTTCAGCTATAAATCTATGAGTCAATGATTTGTCCAAATATCAAGCATCTATTTGGTATCTTGATCATGACCCACAGGTCTCAAGAATCTCCTTCTAACTGTATGAATTTAAGGAAGTCCCTTTGGGTCTTAGTTTCCTCATCCATAAAATAAGAGCATTGGACTGGACAAAAGGTGTCAAAATCATAGCCTACACAACTCCCAAGTGTGGACCTAGTCAGATCAAAATATAACTGGGAAATATATAACAAAATAGATAAAAATAAAATACAACATAGATGATGTTCATTTGTGATTTTCTAAGTCAATCTGCAGCCCACCGTATCTGTTTCTATTTGAGATGAACACCACTGCACTAAACAACTTTTCTGGTTCTTTCTAGCTCTAACTCTATGATCCTAGGGTACCTCTTTTTTGCAGGTCTCCATTTCCAAAGCAACAGGCTAAAAACAAAGGATAAAAAGAGTAATTCAGAGACATGGTGAAAGAATTAAGCATAAAAGATGAAGTTCCTTGTTTGCTAGTAAAAGTGAGCCTAAATTTGTTCATCTGTTCATTGACATGAAGCTTGGATTTTTTCCTCCTTCAAACACAGATGCAGTAGACAGTTTTAATGGGAGAGGACTTTCTCACCTGGGAAATTCCTAGGTCAGTGGCAAAATAAAAGAACAAAACATTTATTCACTTTACGGAGGTAAATTGGGTCTTGAGGTTTGGAGCATGCCTTTGAGAAGGTTAATGAAAATGGTCTATGTGACCGATAGACTAGATTTCATGGTTAACACATGTGGCCTGTGGGCAAAGCTGATTGTCCTTGGCTTTGATAAACCTATAAAATATACTTTTTTTGCATAGACCCCTATCTTACTCTAATTTGACTTTTCAATCCATTACATGTCTTTCTACCATCTGACTGTGCTTAAGTTAGAAGAGAAAACATGAAGACTCCTCACAGAGAAAAAAAAAAACTCAGACTGGCAATGATCACAGAGAGGTTACGATTTGAACAGAGGTACACAGTGGGAAACCTGTGCATTTTTGGTGACCTGGAAAGTCAGAAATTTGACATTAAACTTCAATTGATCATTGTTGGCCTGGTCGTGCTCATATGCTTCAGAAGAGAAAATGGCTGGTGATTCTGTCACTGCTTGACCTTCACACATAACTCTGCTGGGGTGATGGCTAAGACTAGAGAGAAAATCACTTTTTCATTATTCAAAATTAAGTGTCCTAGGGCACCTCTTTTAACACAGCCACATTTCAAACTAAGTCATGTTACCTGGTGCTACTTCCAATGGACTAATCTGTGTAATGATGCGTTTCAGGTAACAGCCCTAATACAGCACTTGGCACATAGTAGGTCCTTAATAAATGTTTATTGACCATTGACTCACTGAGCCAAAAGAATCAGAGAGACTGGACTCAGAGTTTCCCATTTGGTCAGTCAACAGGCATTTATTAAGCACATTCTATGTGCCTGGAACTATGCTATACCCTCTGTGCCTTACCTTAGTATGCGTTTAATTGTATAAGTCGCCTTATCTGAATATATTATCAACAACATATTTCGTATGTGTTTGTATTTCCTTATTTGTAGAGTTGGTAGAATGGAAGTTTCCTGCGAGCGTTTACATTTCTTCAAATCCAAGACTCAAAGAATTGCTTTTTCTTTAGTCTTTGTGTTCCCAGTATCTAACACAGTGCTCCTCAAACAATAGGTGCTTAATAAATGCATGTTGAATGGAAATGAAGAAATCTAAGAAGGACTCCGAGGAATATATTTCCTGCTATGTGTTCATCTGCCCAAAACTGCTCATGACTAGTGGATGCATTGGAATCATTAATAATTTGTCTTTCCCAGCACCTTTCATCTAAAAGCCCCAGAGTGTTTTAGAAACATTCATTCTCCCAGCTTCGCTTGAAGAAATATGTGTGTTTATCTATTGCTTGAGCAGGCCCTGAATGACTAAATACTACATCTAAGGCAAAACACACACACACACACACACACACACACACACACACACACAATCATGCCACAAGAGGCAGGAAATGAACCCTGCCTTATTCTGACTGGCTCCTTAACACCGCACAGACACCATTATTTTAGGAGAGACCAAATGGCCACCACCCTATTTCAAGCCTTCGTTGTTTCTCTCTGGACTACAACAACATCTTCGTAATTAGGCTCTTGGCTTCTAACCTTCCCTTTCCTACCAATTTCAACCCTATCCCCTCCTAATTCCTGACAAAAATTATCTTCCTAAAGCAAAAATCTTCCCATGTCACATCCCTTACAAAAAAGCTTCAGTGGCTCCCTGTCATGTCTAGAATAAGCTATTAATTGCTCAGCCTGGCACTTCAAGTCTGTCACCCTAAGGCTTTAGTCTACCTTACCTAGATTCATTTCACATTACCTGCCTCTGCAAACTCAACTGTTCAGCCAAAGTAGACTACTTGCTATTCCCCAGACTTTGAATTCCATTCCTTTTCCTGCTCCATGTCTTTGCCTAGGCTGTCCTCCAGGCCTAGACTTCACTTCTTCCCAGCCTCTACCTCTTAGCATCACTATCTTCCTTCAGTTCTCATCCCAGGTGCCTACCTTGACCTAATCCCTATCCTCCCCAAGTTGTTAACTAGAAGGAGAGACAGTTTTTCCTCTTCCAGTAGAATGTAACCTTGGGCCTAGGGCTGCTTGCCAAGGTCTGTGTGTGGCTACTCAGTTCCTATGTACAGAACACTATGCTAGTAGACACTGAATAAATGCTTATTAAATTCAAGCGAGCATGTTCGTTGCCAAACAATTCAAGTAATTGACTTAGGCCTCCAAAATATCCCTGGTTATGCTTCCTTGCTTCTTAATACCAACACCAGGTACAGAGAATTCCAGGTAAAGCCTTCTGGAGATGATTTGGTAACACTGAAAATAGCTCAGTAATCAACTCTGCTTCTCGGCTAAATGAGGTGCAAACAAAAATGAGCACCTGGCCCTCTGGTGACCCCTTATGTTGAGTGACTAGTCCAAGGTCCTACAGACACTCTTAAAGATGGAATTTGAATCTAGGTCCTAAACGGCAAATCCAGTAGGAATACTGCCACACCAAACAACACCAATTGCCACTTAGCGTCTTTCCTACCAACTTTTTTCCCCCTTATTAGGAGAGATGCTGTTTCAATCAAACACGTGATGGCCGATTGTTTCTTCTTTCGCCTCATTCCAGTAGTATAATCCATTTGTTCCCTAAGTTATCATTTCCAGTTGGGCAGCTCTCCCTTCCCCATAAAGCCCACTAATAAAGCCCCATAAAGCCAGGCTGGCTTCTGAGCAGGTCATTTGTTCCTAACCTCCTCCAAGGCATCTTCTCTCATCCAAGCAATGATAATATCCTAAGAATATAGAATTCTTTCCTGAGCAATTGAAAGGATGGCTAATTTCTTTAACTTCAGGACCTCGTCCACAGAGACGATTCAAGTTGTTGGGAAGAGTAGGTTTGCTCGATTCAATTGTTCCATTCAGGAAGAAAGGGAACTGTGTTTACCAAGCTTCAGTAATATTCTCATTAATCATGGCTGCCATAAGCATCCCAAGATGACTTATTTTACCTATGCTGAGAAAAAGTCTAATTAGAAATAAACAATAACCTTTGCAGAAAATGCTGGAGGAATTTCATCCATAATCAGAACTCTAAAGAAAAGGTTTTCATCAGAGAAGGAGAGCAAGGCCCTATCCTAAGGCCAAAAACAAATTGCCCAATCACCCAGCACACAGCAGAAGGAGAAGATTTAATGTGTATTTAACTGGAACGCATGTATTTTACAGGCTCACTAGATGCAAAATCATGGAGAACAAGACTGCACCAAGCCTTTTCAAAATGTAATGGGAGTTTGTTTCTCCCTGAGGATCTGGCAGTGTTGAAGAACTGGGTAGAAGAGCTCAGGCCCAAGCCTCCTTGTACAAACTGAAGTACTCCAAAAAGGGAACTTTTTTGCAGCTGGTTGCAAAAGGAAAACTCTTTTGCAGCTGGTTGCATTCCTCTACCCTAAGTCAGTTCATTTGGAGTGCTTGCAGTTGCGGCAGCCCGTGTGTGAGGGCAGTCCGAGGCCAGAAATGCTCTGTACTAATACACAGATAATGAAAAAAGTACAAAACATTTAGTTGCAAACCATTACAAAAGTAAATAAAATTAATTAGGAAGAGAAGGGGACAATGGGTGAAAAAACATCTCTGGCCTTTCCATCATAATCAGATAAAATGTTCTTCCACTCACTCAATTAGCTTGGCCCCTTGTACCACACTAAGCCACTTTCTCCTAAGTACATCTCACCCCATTCCTACCATTTATTTTAATTAAACTCAACTAAGGCTCATGCATGTTAATTGCAATCTATTTTTCCTTGGCTTTTATGACCTCATGAAAAATCTTAGGCTAATTCTTCCTTAATGTCAACAGGCAGCTCCTTTGTTACCTTCTAATAGCTTGAGTTCCTGCATAAGATGTGTCATTACATTGGGCAACAATTGCGTGGCTGAAGACCAACCATTGGCTCTTCTCCTGTGCTTAACATTTGCCCTGCGTCATCTATAAAATCAAATTTTAATTTAATGTACCCAGCGACTTTGCTTTCTGTGCCAATCCTGTAAACACGGGAAAGGGCTTTTATATAACCTAGCACATATCCTCTGGTAAGCTGGGTACCTACCATTGGCTTTCACTGAAGATTCTTTTCCACTATGAAATACCTTTCCCAGAGGCTGACACACTGAAAGGTACCAGGGACCTTGGAGATAATCTGGGTCCCGTATCTTAAGAAGCGGAAGACAGGCAACCTGAGGATGGCTAGGAACATCCAGATCATGTAAAATGAGGATCACCTGAAGGAACTGGGATGTCTAGCCTGAAGAAGACAAGGGTAGGTGACACATAATAGCTGCCTTCTAGTGTCCAAAGGACCATCGCCTGGAAGTCAAAGCAACAAGCATTTCTTCCACACCTGCCGTATGCCAAGCACTGGGAATACAAAGAAAGGCATAACCAAGCCCTGCCTCCAAAAAGCTCACACTCGAATCGGGGAGAGAGCATGGAAAGAACTATGCACAAAAGAGACACAGAGTAAATTAGATCATTTCGGTGGAAAGGCATGAGAATTAACTAGCATATGGCTCTGTTAAAAAAAGTATATCACAGATAAAAATCCAGAATGACAACAAGCTTTAACTTATCCCAACCACAATGTTTCACCAAAAGTCGCAGTTTAAAGGACACAAAAGCATCAAGTCCCATTGTCATGGTCTTGCCCATCACATGCTCTGTGTGCCTTTGCTTCCCAATGAGGTTGGTTTTTATCCTATCACTTGTATCAGAATTCTGAAGATCGGATATCATTTATACGATCCAATTTTGCCTAAACCTGGAGCCAGCCAGCAAAATCTGGAGACGATTACGAGCCCCTCTACCAGCAAAGTATAACTTCAGTCATACAAACCAACCATGACAGCCGGATAACAGAGATATTGAAAAATAGAGGCATCAGAGTAGGAAAAGAAACCTGGGATAAACCGGGCCCTTCAGAGTTTAGCACTGTTTGTTATTTCGACCCCAAAGAGAGTAGAACTCAAAATGATGAGCAGAAGTTACCAAATCATGTCTCGGGCTTAGGTCTGGTAGCCAAAAACTTTCAATTGCATGTGTATTGGTCTGACCTAGAGCAGAGCCTTCTAGTTGCCCCCCTGGTATAAGCTTTGCAAGTACCTCAGATTGGGTTTGGGTGATACAACTTTAGGCTTGCCCCTGAATGGAATTCCAATAGACAGATCAGGCCCCATCCATTAGCTGGAAGGCTCTTAGGGTGAGAGCAACAGAACTGCAGGCATCCTTTGGTCTGACCTCTCAGCCCAGGTCTGTGACCTGAATCTGAGATCCCACTTCTGGATCAATGGTAGCTTACATTCCTGCCCCTTGTCCAGTACATAGATCCAGGCTTGTGACTGCTCCTTATTCTGGTACTAAGCTGCAGATCAGCCACTGCTAGGTACAGGTTCTCTTCTCAGTCCTCCAGCGATGTGGAACTCAACTCTAGGGTCAGAATTACAGAGCTTCAAGTTGACTCCTGATGGCTAGCTACCACCAAAGAAAGAACTGATGGAGTCTGACTGCAATTTGAAGCATACTTTTTAAATATGTTATTCTTGGGTTTTTGGTCTGTGTTTTCTTTTGCAACATGGCTAACATGGAAATATTTTGCATGACTGCCCACATATAATCTATATCAAATTGCTTGCCCTCTCAAAGAAGGAGAAGGGGAGGGAGAGACAGAATTTGGAATTCAAAAATTTTTAAAAATTAATGTTAAACATTGTTGTTCATATTTATTTGAGAAAAATAAAATAAAAATTTAATGTTATAAAAGAATGCTTAAAAATAAATACTAAATTCAAATGAATAAATGGCTGACTGGCTGATTAAATAAGAAATAAATATATGTACAGGTAGATGACTAAATGAATGAATGAATAAACAAAGAAATAAATAAATGTTATCTCATTTGATCTTCACAACAACCCTATGGGGTAGGTGCTGTTCTTATCCTCATTTCAAAGTTTTGGAAAATGAGGCAAACAGAGATTAAATGACTTGCCCAGGATCACACAGCTGGTAAATGCCTGAGGTCACATTTGAACTCAGGTCTTCCTGACTCCAGGCCCAGCATTCTATCCACTGAAGCACCTAGCTGCCTCTGGCTACTGCACTTACTGCCTGGTGAGCTAGGGAAATCAAGTGTTTTAAAAAATGATGAGAGCTGAGAGAAGCCCATTAGATTTGGCAACTAAGAGATCATGGGTGACTTTGGGAAGAACAGTTAAGTTGAATGATAAAATTTTAAGCCAAAATTCAGAGATAAGAAGAGAGTGAGACAAAAGGAAATGGACTCACCATTTTGCTAGCCTTCTGAAGGAGTTTAGTCATGGAAGGGAGAAGAGATATCAAATAACTACTGGGGATGGACAAATCAAGTGGTTTATTTTTTGCTTGGTTTGTTTTTTCTTGTGTTTTTTTCTTCTGAATGGAGAAGATAAGGTCATTTTTGCAAGCAGCAGGAAGAAGCTGGTGGACAGTGAAGACTAAAAATTAGTGAGATGGGGATGGTAGACAAGGCAATCCTCTGCAGAAGATGGCATGGAATTGGATCACTTGGTCACACAGAAAGGTACGCCTTGTCAAAGAGAAGGGCTGTCTCTTCACGTGAGACTGGGGTGAAAGAGGCGACAGTAAGGGAAGGCACGAGTGAGTACGTGAGGAGGAGGGGATAAGACGAACCTCTCAATGGATGACCTCAAGTTTTTCAGTGAAATGAGTCAAGATCCTCAGTTGAGAGGATAAGTAGGGGTAGAGGCAGCCATGGAATGATTGAGGAAGGATAAGGTTTGGAAAAGGCACTGCGGTGAGTGGGATATTGGATCAATTAGAGAAGCGTAAAATGATTGCCATACCACAGTGAGGGCTCAGGTGAGATTGTGAAACAAGGATTCATACTACACCTAGTCAGTGCAGTAGAGAGTGGGAGGGATTGTGTTCAATCGAAATGTGGAAATCTGTGCTTCCTGTCGATGCTGACCAACCATTTTGGACCAATCCCGTTTTCACATGGCTCAAATGGGACGTGTTTCCTCAAGACTAACCACGAACTTAGAGAATATTTATGAAAGAAAATTCAGATCTTTGAATAGGAAACTAAATGTTAAGAGAAAAAAGTCTTGAGTGATCAACTGCTGCAACTGTATTTGTTACAAGTCATTCGGAACAACTTTATTCCCAATATTGTCAGATGTTCATTCACAGGAATAGCACTCATCATGGGAAATCACATTGTTCACTTTCTCATGGCACTATGGAACACAAAGGTGGGAAAAGCGGCAGGGCTTTCCCAAATGTACATATAGAAGGTTCCCGGTGAAGGTAACAATTTTGATGGCACCAAGGCATAGATTTTTTAAATGTTTGAGACAGTGCGACAGGTGAACAATGAAATGGCTGAGGAAACAGAGGTTTGAGCTTCCAAGCAGATCGATCTATTAAGCAAGGCATTACAATTGCATAACAAATTGGAACCAGGCTTCCTCAGCTTTGGTATTAGATCATGAATATAAAGGGGGACAGATTTTTATGAAGTGAAAACAATCAAACAAGACCAATTAGTTAAAAGAAAACAATTAACGAGGTACAAACCAGGATACAAAATTAGGTAATCTGATTTCTAATTCTAGGAAAGATTAGGGGTTTTCCAAGTTGGGAGGGAGAAAGTAAACAGATAACAATTCCCTGAAATCAGAGAAAGGGGTATCCCACTCTCCCCTCAAGCATCTATATTCAACCAAAGGAAAATCGAAAGAATAAGTGATTGTTTGAGGCCAGTTTTCAGATGACATATGGATTGCTTGAGATGTGTAACTGTGAGAAAACTTGCATCAGCCTTTAGTCAACAATCTTTCTGGTCAACATAAACTAGGTCCTTAGTTAAGGTTCTCTAAGCAAGAGGTAGAGGCAGAATAGTTTCCCAGTCACATAGGGATAGGTTCAAACAATGCAATATTTCTTGTTCCTGGGCCTCAATTTCCTCATCTGTGAAATGAGGGGGTTGTACTAGATATTTTTCTGATGATGCCTTAAGTCATGAAACAGCACAATCTCTAAAGAATCAAAATCAAGGGTCACCCAAAAAAAGAAGTGAGAAGCACATTGCCAACCCAGACTCACAAAAGGGAAGCAGCACAAATAATGTTGTTAAAAGAGCGGATGACCGGAGAGGAAGGAAGGCCCGACATTTCGGGGAACAAGAGACAACTGATGGACAGTCTGTGTACTCTGCTCATAGCCAGCCACACAGCATCAAGAAATCCAGACGAAGGTATCCAGAATGTGGAGTGATCCCCATGACAGATTTACATGGACAAAGAATCTCTTGGGATGAGAAAGCATAGATAGGCTATAGTCTGTACTGGAAAAGTATCCACATGGATGAGATCACTGGTCTATCCAAGTAACCCCTCTTATCACATTAGTAATGGTAGGAAGTGCTGAAGAAGGAGAGAGAAATAGCACTACGAGTGAGAGAAAAAATCTAAACACAGGCACACTCCATAGTCAGTGTCAAACTGATATGCTTGATATATTCAGTTCTACAGATTGTGCACCATTTCCTAGTTCTGTAATTAGGTTTATTACTTCAATGTATGTGTAATGGCCCAAATCTAAGCAAAGCTTTTGTAGTAACTATCCACTATTTATTCTTCTAGTGATACATAAAATGTATACTCTGCTCATGAAAATAAAGAGGAAAAAATAACCAATTTCCCTGAAAATAGCTATTTATAGATTTTAAACTAATAACTGACTGAAATATCATGCATGAAACACTTTAAAGATTACCTCGTCACCATAAGTATTTATAATACATGTCTTTACCATTCTAGAAGGGGGTGGTTTTTCAAATACAAGTGAGATCTTTGAACCAAAGACAAGGATAAGGCAAGGACTAATGCAAATTGGCATCCAACCTGTTAATTATGCTTTGATTTAAAAAACAAGACACCCCCAAATAATTAATTTGCATTTCCCATTAAGCTGTTTCTGAAAGGCTGGCTACAAGGTCAATATAGACCAATCCATGATGCGGCAGTCAAGAAAGCTAGCATGGGCCAAGACTGTATTTGGATGACTTTGACCATCTTTGTGTCATGTGGCTTTGTCCCACCCTCTATCTCGGCCATGCACTCTAGCTCCCTTCCCTGAGTCTCTGCACTCGTAAGCGTTGAGAGTTCCTCATGTCTAGTCATTTTTGGTTCCACCATGATGGATGGTTACCAGATTCCTACCCTGCTCGCTCCCAACTCTTTCTACCTAAAATCAATATGATTATTCCAGAAAAGGGCATTAATCAGGTGCCCAGTGACTTGGCTCACCATCTTTTTGAGTTCTCAGACCAAAAGACTCCTGGCAGCCATTCCTCAAAAGGTGTTGCCTCATCCTGTTTAAATGTAAAGCTCCCTGACGACGAGGACCATCTTTTTTTTTTACTTTTGAACATCTATTTTTTTTTTTTAAAACCTTGAGTTCCAAATTCTCTCCCCTCTTCCCTTCCCATCCACCCTCCCTAACAAGTCAAGCAATTCAACATGGGACACATGCGTATCATTATGTATAACCCTTCTACAATACTCATGTTG
>JAQQSZ010001691.1:0-14988 GCA_028646595.1 Phalanger gymnotis | reverse complement strand
TGGATTCTTTCAATTTCTATTTTACCCTCTGGCTCTAGGATATCAGGGCAGTTCTCCTGGATAATTTTTTGAAAGATGATATCTAGGCTCTTTTTTTGATCATGACTTTCAGGTAGTTCAATAATTTTAAAATTATCTCTCCTGGATCTGTTTTCCAGTTCAGTGGTTTTTCCAATGAGATATTTCACATTGTCTTCCACTTTTTCATTCCTTTGTTTCTGTTTTATAATATCTTGATTTCTCATAATGTCACTAGCTTCCACTTGTTCCAGTCTAATTTTTAAGGAAGTATTTTCTTCAGTGGTCTTTTGGACCTCCTTTTCCATTTGGCTAATTCTGCCTTTCAAGGCATTGTCCTTACTGGCTTTTTGGAGCTCTTTTGCCATTTGAGTTAGTCTATTTTTAAGGTGTTGTTTTCTTCAGTATTTTTTGTGTCTCCTTTAGCCACTCATTGACTTGTTTTTCATTGTATTTTTGTATCACTCTCATTTCTCTCTCCATTTTTTCCTCTACTTCCCTAACCTGCTTTTCCAAATCCTTTTTGAGCTCTTCCATGGCCTGAGACCAGTTCATGTTTCTTCTTGGAGGCTTTGGATGTAGGCACTTTGACTTCGTTAACTTCTTTTGGCTGTATGTTTTGGTCTTCTTTGTCAGCAAAAAGAGGTTCCAAAGTCTGAGTCTGAATCTGAGTCTGTTTTTTGGCTGCCTGGCCATGTTCCCAGCCAACTACTTGACCCTTGAGTTTTTCAGCAGGGCATGACTGCTTGTAGAGTAGAGAGTACTTTGTCCCAAGCTTGAGGGGCTGTGCTGCCCCTCTAGAGCCAGTTCTACACAGCAAGCTCTGCCACTGCAGTGCTCCTTCTCCCCCAAGAACTGCCAACCAGGATTGTGGCCCAGATCCAGGCAGGGCAAAGAAGGGTTTGCCCTCCTGCTCTAATCCACTGCCTAATTCCTCCCACGAGGTGGGCCTGAGGCTGGAGGCAACTGCAGCTGTATCTCTGGAAACAGCCTCAGACGTGCACCACCTCAGCTGTCCCTGGGTCGGTGGCCAATGGCGAACTCCTTTCTCTCTGTCCCAGAAGCTTTCCCCACTAACCTGCTCTGTTGTCTTTGGCTTTTGTGAGCGGAGAACTCTGGTAACTGCTACAGCTTACTGATTCAGGGCACTACTCATGTTCCGCCCAGCTCCCGGTCTGGTTGGTTCAGGCCTGGCTCACGCTGAGCTCTGATCAGCTCTGCTCCCAGCTCTGTGCAATAGATCTTACTCAGCAACCATCCAGGCTGTCCTGGGCTGGAGCCCTGCTTCCCTTTGCTATTTTGTGGGTTCTGCAGCTCTAGAATTTGTTCAGAGCCATTTTTATAGGTGTTTGGAGAGACCTGGGGGAAGCTTAAGCAAGTCCCTGCTTCCCAGCCGCCATCTTGGCTCCACCCCCCATGTGATTAAATTTTTAAAAGATTAGTTTTCCTGATTGTTTTCCCAGTGGTTGAACCTTCCTTATATCTCTAGTAAACCCTAAGGATCATAATAAATGATTTTTTCATATGATAGCTGTAGTCTTTTTGTAAGGATTTTTATTTCATTTTTTTGAGATTGGTATTCATTAATGATACTGTTCTATATTTCTCTTCCTTTGCTTTAGCCTCCTTGTTGTAGGTATTAGAGTTGTGTTTATTTCAGACAAGGAATTTGATAGATTATTTTCTTTCAGAATTTTTTGAGAATAATTAGTATAGTCTATATATTAATTGTTCCTTTAACGTGTGATGGTTCTTCCCCTCCCCCTACTACCTGTACCCCTGTCTGCTTTGATAGCCCACTTAGAGCTAGTTCCTTTTCTCAGATTGGATTATTTAAGATAAACACTAAATGCTCTGTTAATTTGAATATTTTGTTATTTTTTAAAACTAATTCTTGTTGAATTTTCAGTTTTGTTGAATATTTTAATGTATAGTAGGTTATGACAATTCTCTTTTTATTTGTTCTGTGTTTGTTATGGTTTCCTCTTATGCTTTTAATTTTATTTTGTTAATTTTCCTTCTTTTGAATTAAGTTGGTTAAAAATCTATCAATTATATTAGTCTTTTCAAAGAACCTGCATAATCTTTTGGGTTTCTAATTTATCTGGTTTTTATTTTCAAGATTTCCTCTTTGGTGCTTATTTTGGGTTTGCTTATTGGTTGGCTTTCTAACATTTAAAATTACATATTCTTTTCACTTAATCCTCTTTTGTCTTATTTTATAAATGCGTATTTTGGAGGCTATAATTTTTTCCTCTGAGGACTGCTTTAGCAGCATCTCAGAAGTTTTGGTATGCTATCTCATCATTATTGTCTTTCATACAGTTGATGATTTGTTCTTTGACCCAATAGTTCTTTAGGATTTCATTATGAAGCTTCTCTTTTGGTCTGTGTTCCTTAAATTAATTGCTATTTTTTATTATGCTTTTGGATATAAAAGATGCATTAATATTTCTGCATCTTAAACTCAGTATACACAAAATGGAATTCATTATCTTTTTTTTTCCTCAAACTTTCTTCTCTTCTGATCTTCCTCACTAATGTTGAAGGGATCATCCCAGTCACTCAGGCTCGCATCCTAGGTGCTGTTCTTGACTCCTTACTTGAACTCATCTGTTACAAAGTCCTGCCATTTCTACCTTCATAACCTCTCTATTATATATCCCATTTCCTCTGCTAAAACAACCTCTATCCTGGTTTTGGTTCTTATCACTTCGTGCTTGAACCATTTAATAGCCTGATGATAGAGTTTCTTGCCTCAAGTCTCTCTCCATTCCAGTGTATCTTTCACTGAGATGCCAACATGATCTTCTTAAAGCACATGTCTGACTGTTTCACACCAGGATAAAAAACATTTTCTTCTGTTTGGCTTGAAAAGCCCTTTGTGATCTGGCCCCTTTCTACCTTTCCAGGCTTCTTATGTTTAATTCCCTTCCATGTATTTTATGATCCAGTTCCTGTTCCTGGCACATGATGCTCCATTTCCTGACTTGGTGCCCTTGCACTTCCTCTCTTCCTGGAATGCTGCTCTCCCTTAGTAGGGCACGATGCCGTTGACACGTGATTTAAGACTTGCAATTACAGAGCTGTTGAAATAGTACATTGTAGAAGGAGTTTCTGTACCGGGAGGTTCCCTACATAGACAAAATCACAAACATGGAGGGAAAGACTTCTTTGCCAGGAACTGAAGTCAAGTTCGCTGGTAGAGTTGGCAGATTTCATTCCTTTCCCTTTGGCTGAAAGTTGTGACCTTTGCCCTTTTCCAGTCTTGGGACACTTTTGCCATTCTCTGTTATCTTTTAAAGATCACTGAGGGTAGCTAAGAATTCCTACCCATTGTTTCTTATAGTAGCCTATTATTTTTTAATTTTTTTTAAATTAAATATTTTATTTTTAGTTTACAACACTTAGTTTTACATGTTCTTAAGTTTCAAATTTTCTTCCCTTCCCTCCCCAACCCCCTTCCCGCCAAGACGGCATGCAGTCTGATATAGATTCTACATAAGCCTTCACATTAAACTTATTTACACAATAGTCAAGTTGCAAAGAAGAATTATGACCAATGGAATGAGTCATGAAAGAGAAGAAACAAAACCAAAAAAGAGAAAAGAAAAAGAGAGCAAATAGTTTGCCTCAGTCTGCGTTCAAACTCCACAGTTCTTTCTCTGGATGTAGATTGCTCTCTCCATCATGAGTCCTTTGAAGTTGTCGTTGAACCTTGTATTGCTGAGAAGAGCAAAGTCTATCAGGGTTAGTCCTCACAGAGTCCATATATCTGTGGTTGTATATAATTTCCTCCTGGCTCTGCTCCGCTCACTCAGCATTATGTCATGTAGGTTTTTCCAGGTTATTAAGAAGTCCATATCATTCCCATTTCTTATAGCACAATAGTATTCCATGACATTCATATACCACAACTTGTTCAGCCATTCCCCAATTGATGGGCATCCCCTTGATTTCTAATTCTTTGCCACTACAAAAAGAGCTGCTAGAAATATTTTTGTACATAGAGGTCTCTTTCCCACTTGTGTGATCTCTTTGGGATATAGCCCTGGGAGTGGTATTTATGGGTCAAAGAATATGCACATTTTTATAGTCCTTTGGGCATAGTTCCCATATAGTAGCCTACTCTCGAAGTTCATCAGGGCTGATCAAGGCTGAGAAGGTGCTCTCTCCCTGCCTTCCTCCTTATCTAAGCTGTCCACGCCTCCTTAGGCATTTTTAGTGTCTTCTCTCCAGTCCAAAGTTCATTCTCCCTGGCAGAATGAGCAAAAGCAGAATATGAATCAAGCAGCAATCCCTGCTTTCTGGTGCCCATTATCACTGCCCCATCCACCCTGAGCAGCAGTCCTAGCCTCTTGGCTTTTTGAAAAAAAAACGACCCCTTTGTATTGTCTTGTGCTTTTCACCCCAGAAATGCTCATTGGGAGCATTTTCATTCTTACACAATTTTTCCAGGCCTCTGTTAAGCTCTTGTACTAATCTCATTACTTAGCCTACTTCCTTCTGTTTTGGTGGCTCCTGCAGATCCTCATCATTAGTATTTGGAGTCTAAGAAACTGTTTCCTTCTAAGCAGGTCCAGCAGCCTCCTGCCCACCCCCTGCCCCCACCTTTCATAAGAAGAGCTCTCTGGTGAATACATAGCTCCAAATGGTCAGTGGCGCTTCTTCTCCTGCCCCTCTGTCTGTTCCACATTGTCCAGCTGTCTGACCACAGCTCGTACTGCCATCTGCCACTTCAGATTCTTTTTCTTTTTTTTCCTCTAGGACCTCCTTATCCAGTCAACGAGCCAAGAATAACACACACAAAACGGCAGCAAACAATAGAAAACAGAATATGATTAATTGAACTGTATGGTGCAGACAGTAAGAGCTGAAGATGTTCAGGAGGGACCCGGATCAGCAAGGACTCAGGTATTCAGGAAAGGGTCTGGAGAGTGGGTGGCTTTTCTCCTGGGCATTCCATATCCAATTAGGAATGATAGAGTTTTGGATTTTATTTCTGATTCCTCAGTTTGTTTTATTGTGGGGGAAAAACAAAAGTCAAATAGGTTGAAAGTATCAGTTATATCAGTTATGCAGCGATGTGAAATTCATTTTAAATGAACTGAGAGTCAGAGATAAGACAACTCAATGGATTGAGTGGCCCCCAAAGGCATTGACTTCTCATTAATAGCCATGTGCTTCTAATTATTATAGGAAACATACCATAAACAAGTCAAGATGCTATGCACGTGTCTACGTGGGCCCCCAGTAAATTCTCCCTCCTTGCCCCAATGAAGAATTACTAGGAGAACATGGACAAGGGTTGCACAGGATGGACAGGCATCACTGCATAGCATTCAGCATAGAGGGAAGGCATACCTGAGATCATGCATCCATTGAAGTATGTACATGTTCCTATGTTTATTTTCTCTATCTAGCTAAATTAATTGAATCATCAACTCTTCTAGGGTATTTGTGACTTCGAGTAATCAACTTAAATTCTGTGTGTCTCAGTTTCCTCATTCGTAAAATGTGGAGGTTAGACAAGATTACTTCTGAATTTCCATCTGCCTCTAAGTCTATGATCCTATGATTCTAAGTGCCTTCTATGTTGTAAATCTGTATGACATTGAACTGAACAGATCCTTTCCCTTCAGTGGATCTCCACTCAATGTTTGAGGCTTCCACCAAGAAATTTCCTTGGGGTACCAGTTGGCACAGTTCTGCTCACCAAGGGAAGGCTATCAAGATGTTGGGTAGTGGTCGTAAATCTCCATTTAGTAATAGCTGACATTTCTATGACACTTTAAAGTTTGCTAAGTACTTTATATATCTCATTTTAACCTTACAATTGCCCTAGGAGAAAGATGTTATTATTCTCCCCAATTAACAGATGAGGAAAGTAACCCTGAGAGAGGTTCAGTGACTTCCCCAGGGTTACATTGCTAGTGTCTGAAGTGAATTTGGACATAGTGCTTCCTGACTCTAAGTTCAGTGCTTTGTCCACTAGGAGATGTTACCCTTCTTAAGATTTCTTCTAGGATATCCTGGGGAAAAATGTGGATCTGTTAAAACAAAGGCAGGCAAGTAGAAAGGTGGTAGTTGAGCTGGAACATGAATGTCCTTGCTATATAAAATTATGGTATCCAAGTTTACATTTTGCTAGGAAGCATCTCACCCTGCTCTGGGCTTGGCCTGCTCTCAGATCATGTGACCTGACTCTTGCCATCAGGATCCATTGATGTTTCATAAAGAGCCTTATGGTGACCCTCATCGCTCCCGACTTCTGTTCTGGAGCTGGGGGGTTGACTTAGTGATTCATAGGCCTAACTTTAGTCTGAGAGTCTGTTCTCCAAGGGAATGACCCTCAAACAGTTTATGTAGGGAACATGCCTTCATTATAAACTTTTTTGATAGGTTATATGCTAAGGGCCATTGATCTTAAGGGTCTACAAGTACAAAAAACAATGCCATTTACCAAGCCGACAAGTTTTCATTTTAACAACATCCCTTTCCTTCTCCAAAAGGTTCCTGTTGTCAAAAGGATAGGGAAACAAGATGCTAAATCCTGTCATTCAAGGCTGTCATCCTATCACCTCCAAAACAATCCATAAGTACACTAGCATTAAATGAAGGCATTGACTACATCAATAGAAAACCTAATATCTGAGACCCCATGGCCTGCAGACATCCAAAGTACCTTGGCCCAGACTGTTATTAAAATCCAAAAATGGCTTTTCCCTCAGTAACACAGTTACCGTAGGTGATAAAATATCATTACAATCTAATAAAAAAAATTACCACCTGGCCCCAAAGTTCAATCTCCAAAGCCCGTAGAAGCATGGAATTGATCTTATATATGGAGGTGTGTGATCTTGCATGCTTCGGTGTAAACCTCCAATAAATCAACAACAGCTTTTCTACACACCTTGCTCTCTCAGGAGTTCTGTGGAAGACAGCTTCCAATTATGAGGCCTCTCCTGTTGCCACAGAATTCATTAATTGGTAAGCAGAGCACATGGGGGACAACTAGGAATGGCAGTGAGTTCCAGGATGGTAAATTCCTGATTAATCTACATAAGTCACTTGTCATAGCACCTGTCAGGGTTGGAGCCATGGTCCTATTCCTGTAGTAGGGAAACATGTAAGTTGTAAAAGCTAGCAACGGCGTGTGGGGTGTGTGTGTTTGTGTGTGTGTGTGTTTTGGACCTCTCTCACACGGACCCACCCCCAACATAATGGGCAACAGTATGAACAAATGTACAAAAATGGAAACAACCATGGGGCAGGAAGATTAGCAGAGGATAGAAGTGGGACTGGGAAGAGTGAGAAAGATAGATGTGCACTGGAATTCAAAGGTGTGTGTTAGGGGAGAGTGAGCAATAAAGCAATACAGAGGCAGATTATGTACATGGTGGGCAGGAGTCGTCTGTAACACACGACGAACCAAGAAATATGCCAGCAAAGTGGTACACAGGTAGTGGCAGAACTACTGGAAACTATTGGAGTCAGGGAGACCTGATTTAGATTCCTGCCTCAGACACTTAGTAGCTGTGCGACTCTGTATAAATCACTTAACCTCTCTGTGCCTTATTTTTCTTCATCTGTAAAAAGGGGATCATAATAGCACCTATCTGACAAGGTGGTTGTAAGAATCAAATGAGATAATATATGTCAAATGTTTTATGAACTTTAAAGCATTATATAAATGTTTGCCGTTATTATTTTTATCATTATCATTATCATCAAAGAAATGTATGGGTAGAAAAATATTGGTTTGCCATTTGGCAAGAGCAAGGAAATATGAACAGCTAGCCAACTTGTGTGCTTCATTGGAGTCCATGCAAGGTGAAGAGAATGCAAGGGAAGCCCCCAGACTGTTGGAGGAAGCCCCTGTGCTGGGTTTATTGGAAGACCTTATCCCCAGAGGGAGGGGTGTGGATGGGCTGTGAGATCCATGTCTTTCTTTGGAGGAAAGATCCACTTTGAGAAAGGCCCAGACCCATTGAAATCTTGAATGGCAGGCAGTACAGTTTGGACTTAAAGTAGCAGGGAAGTGAAATGGCGAATGTATTTTGAATATTCCCCTGGCAAGCATTTTCAGGAAGGCTTGGTGGTGGGAAACACGAGGTTCAGTAAGACCAGCTGTCAACTGCATGCTTCCCAGTGTTAAAGAAATCTCAAGAGGCACACTCATTACTGACCTAGAAAAATGGAAAGCACCAAGGTTGCTTTTCAATTTTCTCACCTACATCTACTCCTCCCTTTGAAGGAGGTAACCACAACAGTTCCATCTGCTTTGTTTATGTGGTTTGGTAAAAAAAAAAAAAAAAAAAAAAAGGACAGAAATTGGTGGTAGGATAGTTCAGTGAAGTCATTATTTTAAAGATTGGTTGGCTATTCCTGTGTCCTCTAGGCCTGAAGTACAGGGGCTACTCACAGGCTCAATCCCACTGTCGATCAGCATGGGAACTTTGACTTACTCACTTTCCCGCATGGGCTGGTTGGCCCCTCCTTGGACAACCTGGTGGCCCCTGCTCCTAGAGCTTCTTGTATTCGTAATGAACTTGGTGTGCCTACCTTATTGGTGTAGCCCACTGTAGCTCATAACTCTCAAGCTCAAGAGATCTGCTGGTTTCAGCCTCCCCAGGAGCCGGGAGGTGTTTCCCTGCCTAGTCTGACAAGCCATCATTACAGTATCGAGTTATCATAATTTACGTTCTTGTAGCTTTCAATATCCTCATTCAGTGAACATTTGGCAATCATAGTGTGCCATTACAGTAGAGAGAGCGTTGGCCTTGTAGTTAGGGGCAATGCTCATTATCATTTGCATTTATATAGTTCTTGAATGGATAGAATTTACTTAAAGAAAATAATATTGCGTGATATGGATGAGTCGCCTAATTTTCCTGAGCCCCATTTTTAAAATGGGGATAATAATGCTTGACCTACCCACTCTAGAGGACTAGTCACATAGGTAGTAAATGGCAGATTTCAAGGTTTACTTTGTTTCCTCATCTGTAAGATGAGCTGGAGAAGGAAACGGCAAACCACTCTAGCATCTTCGCTGAGAAAACCCCAAATGGGGATCAGGAAGGTAGGACACAACTAAAAATTAATGACTCAATGAGGCAAGGAGACAAGTTAGGTGGCTATTATATAATCTGTGAAAGGAGTGATGAGAGTCTGAACTAGAGTACTGGATGTTTTAGCTTTCTGACAGAGATCGGCATCTATTTAGGAAGTGATTTGCTAAAATATTTCTATCCCCCTATATATGTAATTTCTTTAATGTTCCCATTTATACATTCTGCATCTTCAGAAGGTAAGTTATTTTAGGGTAAATCTCTTGTTTCTCATTTTCCTTTCACTTTTTAACTCTTCTCTGCCCTACCTACCCCCAGAATCACTGCCAGGCAGTCATGAATGAAGCATGCAGTAAGTGTTGACTAAGTGCAGAGGCTCTGAACATCTAAGTGTACAGTAGCATATCTGCGGTTCTCAAATGTCCCCTTAGGTTGATTAGATAAAGTATTAGACACTGGTTATTTTGAGCCTTATGTCACATAGTCTCCTAGAACAGAGGCTGCTACCCTGCCTCTCATTCCCTCCCTGACCCCCAGCACACCCATACTGTTCACCAGGTAGTGTAGCCACGACATTCATATGCGTGATGAAAGAAAACTACTCAGGCAAGACGCTGCTTACTCAGCTAGCATACCACCAGACCAGTGTACAGGGGAAATGCATAGAACCATGTTCACATCAGGATTGTCTCGGGAATGCCAAACACTATCGCCACACCATTCCTTTCCCTGGAGGTTTACTTTGATCTGCTTCAGTCTCTACAAACAAAACAACGAATATGCCCAATGGGTTTCCCAGTAGCATCTGTTGTAATAACTGCTGGCCACAGGCCCCCTTCTTCCTCCAGCTTAAAGCTCCCTCTTATGCTCTCTCACCACACACTAGCTATGCACTAGACTCAGATTGCTGAAGCTGTGATGCTGATGGGGCCTCTGGCCACAGTGCTGATGTGCTGGATGCTAGGGGATGGGACACACGCCCAATAGGAGAAAAAGCCTACCCTTGAGGAGCTGGACAATTTAATTGAAGAGAGAAGATGTATCTTTAAAAATCACTTCAGGGAAATTACTGGGTAAGTGCCAAGTGAAGATGTTAAAACAGGACTGGAGAACCAGCAGCCCGAAGGCCACATGTGGCTCTCTAGGTCCTCGAGGATTCACTCAAAGGGCGGCCCTTGAGGACCTAGAGATCACATGCAGCCTTGAGGGTTCAGGTTCCCCACCCTTATGCTAAAGTCTCAAGTAACCCATAGTTAGGGAAAATAATAGGCCATAGGGTATTAGGATCCTACATTTCAAGCTAGAAGAGAGCTTAGAGTCCATATATCTAGTCATTTTATAGATGAGGAAACTGAGCGTCAGAGACATGGAGGCACTTGCCCAACTTCATGCAGCTCAGTCTGGATTTGAACCCAGATCTGACTTCAGAGACATTGCTCTTTCACTTGTCCAATACTGCCTCCTATATCACATATCTCTGGAGAGCTCCTGGTGTATAAACTTTCTCACCGAAACTCATCAACACTGGACATGGTTTAGTAGGAATGCTCTGGGGAGTAGCCAGGGGCATCTTGAGGTTAGATGATCTTTCCAGGGTCACACAGCTAGAGTCTGAAGCAATCTTTAAACCTACTCTTCCTGACTCCAAGCGCTCTGTCCACTACTCCAATCTTTTCTTCACAGGTAAGAGATAGACGAGTTCAGCAGTTTTGCTAATTCTCTTGGTATTTTTACCCAGGAGCTTCCAAAAATGCTATCAGAACACAGTGCTATTGCTACAGTATCTCCTCAAAGAGGATGCAAGCTCCTTAAGATCCAAGATTGTGTCTTATCTTCTCATTTTTTGTCTCTCCCTTATAGCAGTTAGTATAGTAGTCCCCAAAATCTGGCTTGACCTCTGTTTGTTAATGTTTAGGCTTGGGTGCTTGGGAGCCCTGGGAATGCAAATAGCCATGGGTAGGAGAAATGCAAAGACTTAATTAAGCTAGCTCTACAGATTGTTGAGGCAAAAGATCAGGGGTGGAGATCAGTCAACCAAGAAATATTTAGTGCTTTTGATGCATAAAGCATTATACTAAGCACCCAAGGGAGTTACAAAGAATTATAAGATGTGATTTTTGGCCTCTGGAAATTTATCATTTAGATGGCAATTAAGAAGTATATAGATGAGAAAGATAATCTACAAAGGGAAGCTTATAAACATTAAATGGGTGTCATAGGAATTTAAATAAGGGAGAAATTACTTCTCTTCACAAAGGAAAGAGGTATTCATGTGTTTTTTCCAAATAGTAATGATCTGGATGCTTTTAAAAACATTAAATAACAGTCACCATAATAAAGAGACCAAAACAGGCCTGAAGGCACCAGTAAACCATTGGTTTCCTTGCCAAGTGGAAAGACATGCCGGGGAACACCTATTTTAAATCAAAGCTCATTTGTGGGGACAAAAGAAACTATAGAGGCTGACAGACAGCAGAAAATTATGCACAGTGTTGTCTCAGAAATCATTGAAAAATAGTGGAAGCATAAACAAGTCTAGAGAAAGCCTGGTGTAGGACTTGATTGAATCATAGTTATCTTAAGAACATTTATAGCAGGGGCAGAGCCAAGATGGCAGAGTAAAGGCAGACACTTGCCTGAGCTCTTCTAAATTCCCCTCCAAACAATGTTAAAATAATGTCTTAAAAAGAATTCTGAAGCAGCAGAACAAAAGAACATGGTGAAATAATTTCCCAGCCCAAGACACCTAAGAAGGTCAGTAGAAAAGGTCTATCTTTCCTTGCCATGCCCCAGCAAGACAGCAGCAGATCTTAGGGGTGACTGAATCAGCAGTAGATGCTCTTGTTTCTGGAGCTCCAGCAATGGAGTTAGGAGATAACAGGGGACCCTTTGCTGACACTGGAATCAGGATGCTATTGCATTGCTTGTATGCAGTTCCATGTTGCAGTCCCAGGGTGGGGAGGAATATTAGCAGGAGCAGGGACTTTGCATGCAGTCCTAGGATAGAAAAGAATGCTCATGGTCACTTCAGAGCACAGGACGGGAGACCAGTGACAACACCTCTCCTTAAATCATACCACCTTAGAAGAACTGAAAATTTACAGATCCCCAGAACTAGTTCAGAAAATAGGAGCACAAAAAACTGAAGTTCAGGACAATGCACCCTCCACCTTGGAAGCAGAGCTCAAACTTAATATAAATTTAGGAGTCAAGGTATAGGCTGGAACAGTGAGCACACAACACCAACAAAAAGGAACCAGACCACAGAAAGTTACTATGATGACAGGAAAGATCAAAATACAAACTCAGAGGAAGAAAACAAGGTCAAAAGAGCTGCTTACAGAGCCTCAAAGAAAAATGTGAATTGGTCTCAGGTCCCCCCCCAAAAAAAGAATTCCTGGATGAGTTCAAAAAGGATTTAAAATATTGAATAAGAGAAGTAGAGGAAAATTGAGAAAACAAATGAGAGTGATGCAAGTAAATCATGGAAAAGGTCAACAGTTTGGTTAAGGAGGCACAAAAACATACTGAAGAAAATAACTCCTTAAAAAATAGAATAAGCAATACCTTTGAAAGGGGTGGAGCCAAGATGGCAGCAGGAAAACGGACTCACTTAAGTTCTCCGCCAGGTCCCTCCAAATACCTGTAAAAAATGGCTCTGAATGAATTCTAGAGCTACAGAACCCACAAAATAACAGAGGGAAACAGGTCTCCAACCCAAGACAGCCTAGATGGTCCCTGGGAACGGTCTGTCACACTGTGCTGGGAGCAGAGTGCAGCACAGTGTGGGCTGTGCCAGGATTGACCAGACTGGGAATCAGGTGGAGCAGGCCCTAGGACCCTGCATCACTGAGCTGTGGCAGTTACCAGACTTCTCAAACCACAAATGCCAAAGACAACTGAACAGGTTAGTGGGAAAACTGTTGGAGCTAGGGGAGAGAAGTTCACAGTCAGGCCCCAGCCACAGGGGCAATGGAGATGGCTCAGCAGCAGCAGCAAGAAGATCCTGCAGCTGATTCCAGAGCTCCAGCTGAGGCTGCTTCAGGCTCCAGGCCCACCCGGTGGGAGGAATCAAATGGTGCATCAGAGTGAGAGTGCAGGGATTGCTTTGCTGGCACAGAGGCAGGGTTCTCTTGCTTGGATCTGGATCGTGGTCCTGGTTGGTAATTCTTGGGACAGGTGGAGCACTGGTGTGGCACAGCTTTCTATGTAGCTCTGAAAACAGCAGAGCAAGCCCCTAAAGCTTGTGACAAAGTATTCTCTACAAGCAGTCACACCTTGACAGAAAGCACAAGGGTCAAATAATTGTCTGGGGACATGAACAGGCAGCGAAAAAAGGACTCAGACTCAGACTATCAAATCTTTTTTTGGTGACAAAGATCAAAACATATAGCCAGAAGAAGTCAACAAAGTCAAAGAGGCTACATCCAAAGCCTTCAAGAAAAATATGAATTGGGTTCAGGCCACGGAAGAGCTCAAAAAGGATTTGGAAAATCAATTAAGAGAAGTGGAAAAAAAATTGGGAAGAGAAATGAGAGTGATGCAAGAAAATCATGAAAAAAGAAGTCAACGATTTACTAAAGGAGACCCAAAAAATACTGAAGAAAATAACACCTTAAAAATAGACTAACTCAAATGGCAAAAGAGCTCCAAAAAGCCAATGAGGAGAAGAATGTCTTAAAAGGCAGAATTAGTCAAATGGAAAAGGAGGTCCAAAAGACCACTGAAGAAAATACTACCTTAAAAATGAGATTGGAGCAAGTGGAAGCTAGTGACTTGATGAGAAATCAAGATATTATCAAACAGAACCAAAGGAATGAAAAAATGGAAGACAATGTGAAATATCTCATTGGAAAAGCCACTGACCTGGAGAATAGAACCAGGAGAGAGAATTTAAAAATTATTGGACTACCTGAAAGCCATGAACAAAAAAAGAGCCTAGATATCATCTTTCAAGAAATTATTCATGAAGTTGCAAGGAAAACTGCCCTGATATCCTAGAACCAGAAGGTAAAATAGAAATTGAAAGAGTCTACTGATATTCTAGAATCAAAGGGTAAAATAGAAATCGGAAGTATCTACCAATCGCCTCCTGAAAAAGATCTCAAAAAGAAAAGTCCTAGGAATATTGTCACCAAATTCCTGAGTTCTCAGGTCAAGGAGAAAACATTGCAAGCAGCCAGAAAGAAACAGTTCGACTACTGTGGAAATACAATCAGGATAACACAAGAGCTAGCAGCTTCTACATTAAAGGATGTAAGGTCTAGGAATATGATATTCCAGAGGTCAAAGGAGCTAGGATTGAAACCAAGAATCACCCACCCAGCAAAACTGAGTGTAATACTCCAAGGAAAAATATGGATTTTCAACAAAATAAAGATTTTCAAGCTTTCTGAGTGAAAAGACTAGAGCTGAATCAAGAGAAGCATGAAAAGGTAAACAGGAGAGAGTAATCGTAACGGACTTACTAAAGTTGTATCGTTTTGCTTATGTTTCTACATGGAAAGATATTTGTAACTCATGAGATCTTTGTCAGTATTAGGGTAGTTGAAGGGAATATATATAAATATAGACAGAGGGCACAGGGCGAGTTGAATATGAAGGAATGCTATCTTAAAAAATAACATTAAGGGGTGAGAGATTAATATATTGGGAGGAGAAAGGAGAGATAGAACGGGGTAAATTATTTCCCACTAAAGTGGCAAGAAAAAGCAGTTCTATTGGAAGGGAAGAGGGGCCAGGCGAAAGGGAATGAGTGAATCTTGCTCTCATCAGATTTAACCTGAGGAGCGAATATCATACAAACTCAATTGGGTACCTTACCCCACAGGAAAGTAGGGGGGGAAGGGGATAAGAGACGAGGGGGGATGACAGAAGGGAGGACAGATTGGGGGGGAGG
>JAQQSZ010001690.1:0-14988 GCA_028646595.1 Phalanger gymnotis | reverse complement strand
GAGTCTGTATTAGTCGACCCGTGGGAAAGGGAGAAGAAATTGCTCTCCTGTGCCTATTTCTCGACCTCGTGCCCTTCCTGCCTCCCCCAGGCCTGCTTCTCCCGCCCACCATCAGTGGTGGTCTCTTGTGCGGGCATCACCCAGGATGAGTTTTTGCTCCGAATGCCTGAGGATTACTGGGATGAAGTCATCACTGTCAACCTCAAGGTCTTGGCCGCTGAACCTTTCATATCCTGATCGAGTTACCTGCCTAGGAGGGAGGGAGAGGGGGTGCCCAAAGTAAGGAAAGTGCTGAGGGCTATGACCACCCACCATCTTCGCCATCTTTTCCTTTCATTTTCAGGGCACCTTCTTGGTCACTCAGGCTGCAGCTAGAGCCCTGGTATCCAGTGGCCGTGCTGGATCCATAATCAACATCAGCAGCATCGTAGGAAAGGTCAGCCTGGGAAAAGGCAAATGGGAGGAAAGGGAAAGGAAGGGAAAGCGTCCCTTGTGATCTCTAACCATGACTCATCTACAGGTGGGGAACCTGGGGCAGGCAAACTATGCAGCGTCCAAAGCTGGAGTGGAAGGAATGACCCGAACTGCAGCCCGAGAACTTGGACGGTTAGCCTGGGAGACAAGAGCTAAGTAACCAGCCTGGATGTGCTTGAGCCCAGCTCAGCTAACAGTAGATAGACTGATATCCAGCCTGGCAATCACTAGAGTCGGAATGGGGAATTAGCAATCATTAGTGGTTAGTGATAATTCTCCTTCCTCACAGACATGGAATCCGCTGTAACTCTATTCTTCCAGGATTAATTACAACACCCATGACAAAGAAAGTACCACAGAAAGTATTGGACCAGGTAGGGGTCACCTAAATCCCTCCCTCGCTACCCATCAAACCCTTTCATAGAGAAAATTCTGGACAAGAAGCAGAGGCCAAAGAAACCACTTTTCCATAAAAATCTTTCCTTTCCCATTGTATGTCTACTTTCAGATAACATCACAAATTCCAATGGGCCATCTGGGGGTTCCTGAGGGTGAGAAACAAGGGTAAAGAAAATGGAGAAAACATGAAAGGGGAAACACTGAGTGGAAGGGGGAGACAGAAATTGGGGTGGAGATTGAAAAGATGCCCTTGGGCACAAGGCCTAGGGTGTTTGTGAGGTGACATCCTTAGGGTTGGGAGTTATATGTTACTTTATGTTCCTTGCCTTGGTTGTTTTTTGCGGGGAGGGGGGGAATCATTCCTGGGATCCAGTGGGCAGCAGTAGTCAGAATTCTGAACCCTTTCCCCAGATGTGGCAGATGTGGTGGCATTTCTGGCATCAGATGACAGTGGATACATCACAGGGACCACTGTGGAAGTCACTGGTATGATTAAAAGAGAATTGGAAACAGGACCCAAAAAAGGGAGGAGTTAATGGAAACCTCTGAAACAATTCTTGAGGGACTGGGGAAGTCTTGAAAAACTGGGGATGATGTGGGAGGTTAGAGAAATCCCTATTCCAAGCTCTTCTCTTTCTCTCTCCTCCCTCTCTGTTTCTCTGTGTTTTTGACCCTCCCAGGAGGTCTCTTCATGTAATTCCCACAGCGTCCCATGACACTGAACTTATCTCTTCCCCCAAGCAGTACCATGGCCAGGCAAAGGAAGATTCAGATAGAGGGTGGGGGACCATCGACTGTATGTTGGAAAGACAAGTTATGTGAAAAGGGTGGCTGTGACCCTAATAAATTCCAAACCTTCCTACTACCTCTGGCTTCTTCTTGTGTCCAAGCCTTCAGACTCCTCCCCGTTTCCTCCTCCCCTTCTTCTACTGGTGGGATTGTTCCCATTCACTGGCTCGTTTCCCAGGGCAACCCCCGCCGCCGGGTGTGAGAGGGAAAGAGTGTGGGATACAGTGCCGGCAGAAGGAGGGGGTCTTGGCCCCACCCCTGTAGACAGTGCCCCACATCCCCGAAATTCCCCCTAACTTTTCCTGTCCCTGTGTCCCGCAAGGGGGAGGGGTCCAGGGAATCCGCGCGGCCATACTCCTGACTCTGGCCTTGGTAAGGGGGGACAACGTGGAACAGGTGCCTCAACCTTCATCCTTTTTCTCTCAGTCCCCCTTCTATTCCCGCCCCCCCTTCTCGATGCTTCACAATAGTGCAGCCGGCCCGGGGTCGGGGTGGGGGGTGGGGGATTAGGGGAGGTGGCCAGGATTAGGGGAGGGGGCCAGCCACTGAAAGGGGCCGGAGGGGATGAAAAAGAGGCCGGGGGAGAAAAGAAAGGAGGGGTAATGGGGAGGGGAGAGGAGGGGGCCGGGGGCGAATCGCCTCTGGATCCCACTTAAGGACTGGCCACGGACGGAAGGAGAGAACAGGAAAGTGGGGGGCTCGGAAGGGAGGGAGGACCGGGAGGGGAAAAGGGTGGTCCACGGGGGCAGGGTGGGGGAAGAAGAAACAACTCCCCCACCTCCGCCGATTCCCGGCTCGGCCCCAGCTTGATCTCTGGTCCATGTGTACCTGCTCGGGCGAGGGTCCGGGCTCCTCTCCATCTCCTGTGTCGTTCCCGCTCCCACTCCTTTTCGGAGCTGGGGTCCCTTCCCTGCCCTTCCCTCCCCGTCGTCTCCCTCCTCCTGCCATCCCCAGGCGGGTCCAGGTCTCTATCCGCTCCCCTCTTAACCCCCGGTCCCGGCTCTCTCCGGCCCCCCACGGCGGGGCTCTCTGTGCCCTGGGTAGCCCTCCTCCTCCCCGGGCCCCGGCTCCTGATTGTCCAAACGCAATTCTCGTGGCTCCGGCCCTCGAGAGTTGAGTCTGGACATCCCGAGCCGCGGCCCCCAAGCCTCGCAGAGGACGCCGGACACAGAAGAGAGGAGTCCCCGAGGCGGAGCGGGCGGGGCGGGAGCCTCGGGACTGGGGGCGCCTGAACCCCGGGGGCGGGGACGGGAGGCGAGGGGGATAAGGACGGCGGTGGGACGCTGGGAGCCACAGGAGGGCTGGGGGTGGGCGGCCCTGCGCGGCCGGAGGCCACTCCGCTTTCTTCCCACGGGAGGCAAGCGCCGTCCCGTCTCCAGCCCACTCCGAGGCCCCCCGGGGAGGAGCGTGCCCCTTCCCCCCGTGCGCTTCGGCGTGGGAAGGCGCGGCCCGTCCAGTCCCGTCTCCGTCCCGCGTGGAGCAGGACGCCACCGCGCTAGCCCGGCCCCTCACGTGGAGAGGGCGTGTCACGTGTGCGAAAGGAGGGGCGCCCCCTTCGTTCCACGTTCCACCCGCGTTCCGAGCAGCCCGGTGACGTAACCGTCGTTCTGAGGCAGACAGGGGAGGGAACGGGGAGGCGGAAGTGACGCAAGGGCCCGAGCGCCCCAGCCATGGCGGCGGCGGGAGCGGCGGCGGCGGGACCGGGGTCCTGAGCGGGAGGGACCGGGGACCGAGGGAGCTGGGCCCGGGAGGTACGCGGCGCCGGGGCACTGGGACGGGGTGGGACGCTGGCGGCGGGGCGAGCGCGAGAAGAGGGCCTGGGGCTGGGGGGCGGGGTGAGGGAAAGGAGGAGGGGAGGGGGAGGGGAAGGAAACGTAAGGGGGCGGGGCTTCGGGACCGGGGCGCGTGCAGAAGGGGCGGGTCGAGGCGGAGAGGACTCTCACCCCCCTTCCACCCCCCCTTCCCACCCCCAGGATTTTTTCGGCTGCTCCTTAGTGGCCCTGTCTGCCCCTAGATCTCGGGGGTGGTGGTCGACTCCTCGTTACCATGGCGACCCCGGCGAACGCACAGAGCGCCAGCAAAACGTGGGAACTGAGTCTCTATGAGCTGCATCGGACCCCACAGGTGAGGAGGGGGCGACCCCCACCCTCGGGGAGCCCTCCCACGCACCCCCATCCCTGAAATGTATACTGTCTGTTGGGAATTTCCACCTTCCTAGGAGATCCGAAGGTTGCATCTTTCCTGCGCTTCTCGAGTCTGATCTCGCTGCCCTTCTCACCCCTCCCTGCCTGCTGTTCTCTCTCCCCCCTCTTGCAGGAGGCTATCATGGATGGCACAGAGATTGCTGTTTCCCCACGATCCCTCCATTCAGAGCTCATGTGCCCGATCTGTCTGGACATGCTGAAGAATACCATGACCACAAAGGAGTGTCTCCATCGCTTCTGCTCCGACTGCATTGTGACTGCGCTCCGCAGCGGGTATCAGGAGCCCCGTGTGCTAGGATGGAGGGGGGCGGTGTAGTGGGGGAGCGGATCCATGCCTTTGCCGTGGAGATGGTGATCTTAGATCTGCTCGCATGGTCTTCTAGACCCGTGTTACCAGTTAACGTTTTAAGTGACTTCTCTCCTCCCACTCGATTCAGGAACAAAGAGTGCCCCACTTGTAGGAAGAAGCTGGTGTCCAAGCGGTCTCTTCGGCCAGATCCGAACTTTGACGCGCTGATCTCCAAGATTTACCCGAGCCGAGAAGAGTACGAGGCGCACCAGGATCGTGTCCTCATCCGGCTTAGCCGCCTGCACAACCAGCAAGCGCTGAGCTCCAGCATCGAGGAGGGGCTCCGCATGCAGGCGATGCACAGGTACGAGAGTGGCCCTACTGCATGCTAGGTACGGAATTCTGGAAGGTTTCTGGACACGTAATAGGCAAAAATTCCTGATTCTCACTTTCTCGTTCTTTGATCTCCTGACATCTGATCTCCGACTCCATAACCTTCCTACATGCTGATTTCCTAACTGGTGTTCTTTGCCTCTACAGGGCTCAACGTGTAAGGAGGCCAATGCCAGAGTCAGACCAGACAACAACAATGAGTGGTGGGGAGGGCGAGCCTGGTGAGGGAGAGGGAGATGGGGATGGGGAAGATGTTAGCTCAGACTCCGCCCCAGACTCCACTCCTGGACCTGCCCCCAAACGACATCGAACAGGAGTTGTGGGAAGTAGCAGTGGAGGGACAGGGGGAGGGGCTGCTGGAGGTATAGGTGGGGGAGCAGGTTCTGAGGATTCTGGGGACCGGGGTGCCCCCTTGGGTGGCGGGACCCTGGGTCCACCGAGCCCACCTGGGGCCCCCAGTCCTCCCGAGCCAGGAGGAGAAATCGAGCTTGTGTTCCGGCCCCATCCTCTGCTGGTCGAAAAAGGAGAATACAGTCAGACCAGGTGAGGAGATTCCCACCCCCCCCCCCAAGCAACTATCTAAAACCTGGGGAACTGGGGACCAAACGGGGTACCTCAAAGTTACAGACCTTCCGCCCCATAACTGAGACAATGATTCTGTCCAGCAATTTGACTCCCCCAAACTCAGAAACATACCTAATGCAAAATCATGGTCACCTCTAAACTGTCAACAGAAAAGACACTCCTAGAAAACCCCATGAGTGGGCTTCCATGTATCATGCTTCCTGTTTCCCCAGCTCTTTGCTTTTTGCACTGATCATTTGCCCCATTCCTCAGGTATGTGAAGACAACAGGCAATGCCACAGTTGACCACCTCTCCAAGTACTTGGCTCTAAGGATTGCACTTGAGCGGAGGCAGCAACAAGAGGCTGGGGAGCCGGGGGCACCAGGTGGAGGAGTCCCAGAAGCTGGAGGACCTGAGGGAGGTGGGGGGGAGGCACCAGGAACTGGAGGAACTGATGGGCCAGAGGAGCCAGCCCTGCCCAGCCTGGAGGGTGTCAGTGAGAAGCAGTATACCATCTACATCGCACCTGGGGGAGGAGCTTTCACGGTGAGAGGATGGAAGGGAATGATTGTGGGGGAGGGATTGGGGATGAGAGAAAAATTTAAGATAAAACCTCATCCATTCACCCTGTCACTAATCAGCTTTTCTGTATACCGTTCTCTCCCATTTTTCTCCTTGTCCTTCCACTTATCTCCCATTACTTTCCTCTTCTATTCTTATTTTCCTCCTATTCCTCTCCCTCTTCTCTTTTCATACTTGGATACTTTTCTTCATATCTCTTCTGTTCCCTTTTATTTCTTCCCTCCCTACTGATACCAATCTTTTCTCTCCTTCCCTCCACTTTCTTTCTGGTTTGTTCCATATACCCAGACCCTGAATGGCTCACTGACCCTGGAGTTGGTGAATGAGAAGTTCTGGAAGGTGTCCAGACCCCTGGAGCTGTGCTATGCCCCTACTAAGGACCCCAAGTGACCCAAGGGGTTGGGGGTCATAGGGCTTCTGTGTATATGTCCTAGCTCCGCCTCCAGGTCTGTGTTCCCCCCACCCCTTTACCCTGCCCGGCGGGCCGGCGAGAGGACACCGATGAGGACAAGTGGCTTTTATACAAAGTGTCTATATCAGATTCTTCTATATTGTACAGAGTGGGGTGTGCGCCCCCAACTCCTTCCTTTTCTACTCACCAGTCACCTCCCTCCTGTAATGGGGATATTGTGGAGGAAGGAAAACCTCCCTTTCCCCCCAAAACAACGCATTTGCTTTTTTTTCTTTCAAATTTGTGTCTGTCTGTGTGTTAGGGGAGGGGGGAACGGGGCAAAGAAGAAAGGGGAAATAGGGGCCATGAAAAATTTTGACTGCTGCCTCCGTGGAAAAAAAATCATTCTTCTTTTGGGAGAGGTCGCTAATACAACTTGAAAGCTGGAAGGAGCAAAGTGGAAGAGATACAAGTACCTCCCCAATAAACTGGAGCTGGCGAGCAGAGACCGCCGCTGCGCCGCTATTTCAGGTCCCTTGTCCTTGGTGGTTGCTCCAGCTCCATGGCGCTCCGCCTCCCACGCCGCCTAAGAGGGGCGGTAGTTGAGACTACGATTCCCATGACGCTTCGGGGCAGGGGATAGCTGGCCTTAGAACGCTGCTGTCCCGAGGGCCCGTGGGAGTTGTAGTTCTTGCTTCCCCAGGCAGTTGCGGGGGCGTGGAAATCATCCATTCCCTTTCCCTCCCACCAGGTGGGTAGAATGTGGGCTCCAGAGCCTAGACTGTGCTGCAGGGGCTGAGAAGAAGTGACAGGGTTCGATCCCCATCTTCGGGAAGGCCAGCGGGAGGGGAAGGGGGACGGCTCCGGGAGGGATCAAGGGCCCCCCGCCCCTTCTTTGGGCACTCTGCCCCTCACTTCCTGTTTCCGCTGCTCGTCTCATTCCCCCCCCCCCAAATTCCTGTGGCTGAGCTCAGTCCGCTGTCTTGCTGGCAGACGAGTCGGTGGTGCAGGTAATTGGCCCGCCCGGCCCCCCTCCCTAATACCCCGACCCCAGCCGTCAGTCCTCCCCAGCCCCTGGACCCTCTCACCCCACCAGGATCCTCAAAATACCAGGGACCTTCCTACACCCTCTAGATCTGTGCTGCGGAGCCTCCCACCCCCCTGGGATCCTCAATACCAGGGACCCTCCCACTGTCCCGGACCCTCCCATATCCCCGAGACTCTATACCGGGGACCCTCCGTGGGTCGCTGGACCATCAATAGTAAAGACCCTTCCCGAGACTCAGGGTCCTCGATTCCGTGGGCCCCCACCCCCCGACCCTCAATACCAAGGTCTCTCCCACCCCGAAACCCTCCCACAGCCCCAGGGCCCTCAATAGTAGAAACAGCCCCAGAAACCTTCAATACCGGAGACATGCCTCTGCCCCTCCCACTCATCCCTAGCTCTCAATACCCAAGACCCTACCACTCCCAGACCCTTGTGATCCTCAGTACCAAGGACTCTCTCATAGCCTCCGACCCTCCTACAATTCGAGGACACTCCCACAGCCCTTGGGGATCTTCAATATCAGGGACCCCCCCCCATTCCCGGTTCCTCAACACAGGAGACTCACGGATCCTTTACTGTAACCTTCCGACAGTCTCTAGAGCCCCTCAATGCCAAAACCCTCTAAAGACCCCTGGGACCCTCGATACTATAGATCTTCCTCTCAATTCCTGCGCCTTCCCACAGCCTTTGGGATTCTTCAATACCGAGACCATGCTACAACCCTCCCATCCTGGACATCTAATACCAGGGAGCCTGCCCAGAACCAAAGACTCTTCCTGTAGCCTTTGGGAATGCCCCAGTGCCATAAACTCTCCCAGTTTTTCCCCAATATCACCATTTCCCATAGTTCTAGGAACCCCGCAATAACAGGGACTCCCCTACATGTGTCTTCTCTAGCTTTGAGCGTCCTCTAATAACCACAGATACTCCTCCGCCCCACCCCCCAACATCAAACCCAGGCAGCACCTCCCCAGTCCCCAGGATTCCTAATAAGTCATCCTAGTTCCTAACCTATTACCCTGCAACCGGCCTCTGACGACTTCCCCAGGCATCCTGTTCCTGACTCCCCCAGCTTGCCTTCTTTTTCTCTGTCCCTGATCTGGGAGGTGTGGTGTTTCTGGCATGCTAGGGGAAGGGAAGATGAGACCAGTCTGAGAACTGAGGCGTCGTTTGCTCAGCCTGAGCCTGGTGCCCCAGAGCAGTCTAAACTTGCTCACTTCATGGTGCCTGGAAGAAATCTCAAGAGGTGGGCGTGGGGGGAGGGGCAGGATGATGTGGGAAAAGGAAGGGAGAAAAGGACTAGAAATGCTTGAGGAGAGAAGTGGAATTTATCTCTTCTCTGTTTCGGTTCCAGAGACAGTGTCCCTTCCCCTTCCCTCCTCATCAAACCTAACTTCCCAGTGGCCCTTCCTTTCTACCCGGTCGGGCTCCCCTCTTACTACCCTGGCGCAGCCTACAATTCCCCTTTCCCCCTGCCCTTCTCCTTCCTCCCGATGTCCCTGTCCCTCCCCTTCTCCTCCAGCTCCTATGTCACCTACGTCCTCCCATCCTCCTCTACTCTCTGCTTCTCACTTTCCCCCCCCCCCCCCCTCATTGTCTTCCACTCTTCACCTTGATTCCCCACCCCCGATGCCAGTGACTTTCACAGACATGGCTGTGTATTTTGGAGATGTCATGTGGGAGAGCTATCGGAACCTCATCTCCTTGGGTGAGTAACTCCCCACCCCCCAAAAGTACTACCCTGATTCAGACATTCATTTCATCAGGGTATTGAATTAAACCGGAATGTTGCATAGAGAGGTGATGTCTCTGAATTCCTTGCATGGACCCTAGCATCTCGCACCCCTCCTAGCGGTCCCTAGCTCTCTCCTCTCTATTCCCCCTCAGGCGTCCTGCTTCCCCATCTCCTGAGTCTTCCTGAACCCAGCAATCAGATATTTGTCAAGCACTTTTAATTTGCAAGTGTCTACGCTAGATGTAGAGGATACAAAAGCACACCAAAAAGGCGTCTTACTGTCTGCTTGGGAAGATGAGACGTACACAAACGGACAGTACGGTGAAGTGTGTGCTAAATACCATTTGATAGACCGTACGTGCGAGATTCCTGAGGAAAAAAACCACAGCAATCTAGAGTGGGCAAGAAAGGCTTCATGGAAAAAGAAACTTGAGCTGGGCCTTGAGGAATGGTTAGGATTCAGGTAGGGGAAGGGCTAAATATTTTGGGCAGAATAATGAATCTTGTTCTTTCTTGCCCCAGGATTTCCAATCCCCAAACCAGAATTGATCACTCACCTGGAGCAAGGGGCTGAGCCATGGGGTCCAGGGTCTCAGGAGTCTGAAGAAAAGGGAGTCCCAAAAGATCTCTACCCAGGTGAGTAACTGACAGGGAAAAGATCCTTTTGCCTTCACCCTTCACATCCTCCTCCTACCCCAGAGAGGGAATCATCAGATCTGGGATTTAGAGCATGACAGGGCTTTGGAAATCACATGGTCTAGGAAACTGAGGTCTAGAGAAGAGAATCTACTTGCCTAAAAGTGGCAGGAGCAGGAGTCCTGAGGTTCTCCTATGCCAAGACTGCACTTCCTACTGTAACACACTGCCCCAAGGAGGGAGCACCACCCGATGCCTCCTCACTCTCCTAAACTATACTTTTGCTTCCCAGTAATTGGTGAGAATCACCAAAGTCCTTACCCTTGCTGTCAGTAGAGAAGGCTAACCTCTGCCCCCATGTCTTCCTTCTTCTGCCTCCAAGGATACAAGCTGCTCTCTGAGATGTCTTGCTCTACTCTAAATCCCATCGGGAATGCTGTCTGGGAGGGAGGGGAGGAGAGCAGCCTCCATAGGGATTGAACCTACACCTTTCTCCTGTTCACCACAAGATCCTCATGTTCCTCTGTTTCCTTCTTCATTTCCTTCATTGCATCACTGTCTCTTTCACAGGCACGAGGACCAAGGAAGAAGAGGAGACAGAATCAGTCCCCGACCCTCCCCCTGCCTTGGAGGGTTCCCCACCACCAGCCACACCGTGTGGCCCAGCCCTGCCCCTACCCCCAGCATCCCCACCCCCACCCCCAAAGCCCTTTTCCTGCCCTGAATGTGGTTCCTGCTTTTCAAGACGCTCCCACCTCTCACGTCATAGGCTGATCCACTCTGGCGAGCGCCCCTTCCCTTGCCCTGAATGTGGCAAGTGCTTTGCCCAGGGTGCCCACCTTGCCCTGCATCTGCGTTCCCACACAGGTGACCGACCCTATTCTTGCGGTCAGTGTGGCCGAAGCTTTCGCCATGGCTCCCATCTGGCCCGGCACCGACGTACACATCTGCCTGAGCCCCCCTACCGATGTGGCCAGTGTGGCAAGGGTTTCTCCCAGAGTTCTGGGCTCCTGCAGCATGCCACCGTCCACACAGGCGAGCGTCCCTATATCTGTGCTGTTTGTGGCAGAGGCTTTGGCCGCCACCCCAGTCTCATCCGACACCAGAAGTCTCATTCAGGTGAACGCCCCTTCCCCTGTCCTGAATGTGGCAAGCGCTTCACTCAGAGTGCCAATCTTGCCCGCCACCTTCGGACACACACTGGAGAGACACCTTACCTGTGTGGGGAATGTGGGCGTGGCTTTAGCCAGCACCCTCGCCTCGTGGCACACCGAAAAGCCCATCACACGGGACCCCCACCCCCACCTCCTCCTGTCCACTCCTGTGCTGACTGTGGTCTACTGTTCCCTCAGGCTCTGGCACTGGCCCGTCACCGGGCAGCCCAGCATGGTGGTGAGAAGCCATTCCGCTGCACCCAGTGTGGGGAGGGTTTTGGCCACCGCTCCAACCTGCGACGCCACCAGCGTGGTCATGGTGGGGAACGACCGTACCGCTGCAGTCAGTGTGGCAAAGGCTTTGGTCAAAGCTCAGGGCTAGTCCAGCACCAGCGTGTTCACACTGGTGAGAAGCCCTTCCGCTGCCCAGACTGCGGGCGTGGATTCCGCTATAGCTCCAACCTGGCACAACATTACCGTGGCCACACTGGGGACCGGCCGTTCCGCTGTGAGCACTGTGGTCGTGGCTTTACCCGTAGTTCTCACCTGCTACGGCACCGTGCTACACATGGTGGGGAGGATGGAGATGAGGACTGTGGGCCTGGCGGGGTCCCTGTGCTGACAGTTAAGACAACTTCTGTAAGCCAGGAATCCCCCAAGGAATCTGGAGAGACTGCCCAAGTGATTGAACCCCTATCTCAGCCAGAGTGACCTATTTATTCCTTGTGGTTGGAGCAACTGAGTCTGACTCCAGCCTTATCTTTGGCCAGAGTGACCCCCAAAGCAATCACTTTCTTGTGGTCCAAATGATTATTCTCCCCTTATCCTTCCTCAGAGAGGGGATGACCAGCTCACTCTGCCCATGCCAGGAGTGAAAGCCCCTAAGTGCCCTCCTTGTGTCACTGGCCTGGAGGGGGTAAGGTTCCCTGTGCCTAAGGAAGAGTATTCCCCAAAGGAGGGTAAGCGCCATGTTCATTTTGGATAGAGAAAAGTTCTCCGTCTTCATCTTTCTCTGTTTGAGGGGCTTGGTGAGGCTGTCTCAGGGATAGCTGGGAATCACTGGTCTCTGCAGGAGACCTCAAGGGAGATAAACTGAATCCCTGCCTGGGATACAGAGAAACCACAAAGGGAGATGTTAGTAGACCTCTAGAAGTTGCACTTGGTCCTTAACCACCATCCCTTTAATTCTCTGTCTGACCTCATGATGCCCTGGAAGCCACCTAGGGTCCTCTCTTCTCTGGGTACCAAACAGCTATCTCCAATTTCCTCTGACAATGTGATCTCTCTTCTCCCTAGGGGTCACTAAACACTGACTACAGAACTTTCTAAGAGTTCCAGATCTCCCTAAAAGTCTTTGTCACACTTGAAGCTGAGAAGCCAGGCAAGCCAGGCTATCCCCTTCTAGTTACATTCCCTCACGTTACTAACATTCTATAGAAAACCTGTGGTTTCTGTGCTGTAGGTGCCCTCTGCAGTGATGTAGCTCAGAAGGTGCCCATGCCTGTGGCCAAAAAAAGGTGTTGCCTGGTGGCCAGCCTTTAGATGACGATCCCCTCCAAACTTAGGCTGTTTTTGGTGTAGCAGACTCAGTGGGTTGTCAGACTGTTTTTGGAAGCCTTTTCTATTTTGGTAAGACCTGCCGAAGTTTAAGTGGACTGCTCTTGTTAGCAGAACCTTCAAGAACCCGACCTCATCTCCACACCAAAATAAGGCATCAGAATAACACTAAAGTGGATGTTCCCTCGGGTTGAAGCCTAAGAATGTGGGAAGACATGACTAGGGAAATCGGGAGCATGATAGGAGCACAACAGTTGGGCAGGTTGAAGGAAACTAAAGGGAGTTTGAAGGGGAGTAAGGGAATTTAGAGAAGTTAGGAGACAGAAAGAAGGGAATGAGGTGGGGGGAAGGGGTGTCACTTTTACACAGTAATAATTTCACCACACACATATATTGTGCTTTATAGTCAAAAAAATGTTTGCCTCATGTTATTTGATGCCCACAGCCCTGTGAGGTAGATAGGGTAGATAGTCTCATTCTCATTTTTAGAGATGGGGGAAAGCAAGGGCCTGAGAGAGGAAGGGTCATCCTCACACACCCATAGAAGTCGGATTTGAGGCCAATAGATGTCCCACAGTGCCATACCACCACTAAGGCATTAGATGGCCTGGCCCCTGCCATCAGAGAGCGTATAGTCTATTTGAGGAAATAGGACACATCTAGAAAAAATTATAAGGCAATATATCTATGAGGGCAAAACACTATGTAGTAAGGCCCCTTATTTACATTCATGAGATGTATATATTTCCTCACAACCTACACTTTCTCCCTAGGTTGCTAAGGTGCTGAATTCCTACCACAAGCACTACATTTCTTACCCTTTGCAAGTAAGAGACGCTGTATGAAAAACAGTCCATGGTTCCCATGAAAGTTTCCAGGGAAGCTCTCATACAGACAGGTCACAGTCGAGAAAACTGGAGCTAGTGCCAAAGCTGACACCAAAGGCAGAAACTATTCCCATCTGTCTTTGGAGAAGGCACTGTGGGTTGACTAGGATGAAGAAGATCCATACTTGCAATATCCTTTATTCTTATTGTTAATATTAAAGTATGAAGTTATTTTAGTTAATTTATTAACTTTTCTCAATGTAACTTTTGGGCTGTTACAAGCAAACACTCAATAAATGTTTGAATTGAAATCTCTCCTAGAACGTGTCAAAGGGATTTACCGTTCTTTGTATCCCCCACATTATGGCAGGGCCTTGGCACATAGGCAGCACTTAGTAAATGTTTGTTTATTGACTATTTTAACAAGTGCAAGAAAGAACCATAGGATGGTTAATTTTCGACCTTTGAGATCACTGCAGCCAAACTTCTTGCTTTGCAAAGGAGGAAACAGAGACCTTGAGAGGGGAAATAGGTTATATTGCAAGACAGTGTTGTGCCATAATATGAACTATATAAAAATGCTAAAGAGACATAGTAATAGAGGGATCTGAATCAAGGAAACACTTTCCAAAGGAGGTAAGAGTGGAGAGAGGGAAGGACATAGGCTTGTAGAGAGGAGAGAGAGAATCATATGCTAATGAACTGACTGGATGACTATGGCAAATAGTAAAGAATATATGGGAGGATGGAAAGAAGGGAATGACTCATGGGAAGGAAGAGGCTGATTTGACCGCCAGTGAGAATGAATGGTAAAGAAGTGTAGGACATACGACTGGCTCGCTGGCAGAGGACTTTGAGTGCCAGACTGAGAATTGTGGACTGGTTTTGCTGGGGATAAAGAGGTCACTGTAGGTCCTTGAATAGGGAGCTGGCATGATGGAAATGGCTTATTCAGAAGAGTCTTATCAGGAGCTAGGAAGGATTGGAGCAGGAAGAATTAGGTCCAAAAATGTAATTTAAAGGTTTGGTGCCAACCCCATTTCAGATTGCTGAAGGGAGAATAAGACTCTGGGAAGAAGCCAGCAGGAGAGGAGCTGAGAGTCTCCATCATGTCTATATACCCAGCTTACTATACTAGACACTTTGAGGACCTTCACCTTGAATGAGATCTAGGACTCTCTCTTTTGGTTGAACTCAGTTACCTCATTCCCAACGCAAAGCTCCTTCACTTTATATAGTCCACTCTATAATTTCTATACTTTCTCTGATCTGATTTCTGTTTTGCTATTGACTTGGATTTCTTTGCTACCTGCAAAAAGACAAAACAAACAAACAAACAAAAAGGCTTTATGGATAATTGAGTCGTCAGATAGTAAAGACTTGTACATGTTTTGAGTGCTTATTATGTACCAGGCATTATGCTAGGGGCTGGGAGTAAAAGTACATAACCCAGTCCCTGCCCTCAAGGAGCTTACACTCTACTGGGGAAGATACTGTTCAGAGATAAGTAAAATACTGGATCTATGCAAAACAAATTCAGTAATTTTGTGGGGCATTAAAAACTTGTAGGATATATGTGTACATATATATATATATATAGACAGAGGGCACAGGGTGAGTTGAATATGAAGCAATGATATCTAAAAAAATTAAATTAAATTAAGGGACGAGAGAGGAAAAGATTGAGAGAGGGAGAAAGGGAGAGGTAGAATGGGGTAAATTATCTCACATAAAAGTGGCAAGAAAAAGCAGTGCTGTAGGAAGGGAAGAGGGAGCAGGTGAGGGGGAATGAGTGAATCTTGCTCTCATCAGATTTGACCTGAGGTGGGAATAACATACACACTCAACTGCGTGTCTTACCCCACAAGAAAGAAGGAGGAAGAAGATAAAAAAGGGAGGATGATAGAAGGGAGGGCAGATAGGGGGAGGACATAATAAAAACAAA
>JAQQSZ010001689.1:0-14988 GCA_028646595.1 Phalanger gymnotis | reverse complement strand
AAACCTACTGAGTGAGAATGCTGAGTGAGTGGAGCAGAGCCAGGAGAACATTGTACACAACCACAAATATATGGATTCTGTGATGACTAACCCTGATAGACTTTGCTCTTCTCAGCAACACAAGGTACAAAGACAACTCCAAAGGACTCACAATGGAGAATGCTACCTACATCCAGAGAAAGAACTATGAAGTATGAATGCAGCTTGAGGCACACTTCATGCTAGCCTTTTCCCCCTTTTTTTGTCTCTTTTGTTTTTGTTTTTGGGTTTTTTGGTTCTGTTTCTTCTTTCTTATGATTCATTCCATTGGTCATAATTCTTCTCCACAACTTGACTAGTGTGTAAATTAATTCAATGCAAAGTTATACATGGAAGTTATATGGGATTCTATGCCATCTTGGGGAGGGAGCGGGGGAGGGAAGGGAAGAAAATTTGGAACTCAAAATTATGTAGAACTGAGTGTTGTAAACTAAAAGTAAAAAAAAAATTTAAAAAAGTGAAAAAAAAAACAAAATTAAGGCCTAGTCTATAGCAAACAATTAGTTGGAATAAAATTGAAGATGGCTAGCAACATAAATCTTCTAGATCTAGGGTTCTTGTGTCTTAGATCTCTTTGACAGCCTGGTGAAGGTTATATAATTTTTCTCAGAATAATGAAAAGAGATGCTATTGTTATTGTTTTATTATTAGCATCAATAATAAATTTCAGCTAGAGGTTAGTGAAAACAAAGACATATTTTTTTTCCTATCCAAGTTCATGGACTGCTTGAAATCTATCTACTGACACTATGGGAGTCTATGAACTCCAGGTTAAGAACCCCCGTTCTAGACAAAGGCAATAATGGACAATCCTGACATAGAAAAAAGAAGATGAAATAATTCATATTATAACATGGTGGAAGGAGCTCAGTATTTGGAGGCAGAAGACCCTCATTGCAAGGTTCTTTCACTTAGTAGTAAGGTGATTTTATACAAATCATTTAACCTCTCAATTTCTTTATTTGTAAAATAAAGATAATGGATAATAATTATCATATCTACTCAATGTGTTGCTAGGAGGATCAGAGATGATAGCATATGTAAAGTTCTTTTAAAGTACTCCATAAATGTTAGATATTATTAGCATTGGCATACATATAGGTGCATAGCATATATTTAGAAGGCCTTAAATTTTTATGTGATCAAATGAGATAACACATATAAAATGCTTTTCAAACTTTACAGTACTATATAAATGCTAGCTATCAATATCATTATTATTATCTCCAATTTTAGCTTCTATTTATTTCCTATTCATGGTAACATATCATCTCCAGAATTCATACATGAATAAAGGAGTCACAGTCCTTGTCCTCAAGAGATGTGTCTTCTCAAGGAGAAACACTAAAATGAAACACAAATTCAATCAAGCACCTATATTCAGCATCTATACTTTAGTCAATCTGAAATGCATGGCTTCATCTGGATAGATACTTTCACTGCTGACTCAGACGGCAAGCCCTTCCCCCTGCTCCTTAGTAGATGGGCTCATTGGTTGTTGTGGCCAAAAAAATTCAACACCTGCTAGCCAAGCTTCTGGTGAAAAGCCTCCGCACACTTAATCAAGTCAATCTTCAATTGACAGACACACACTATTTACAGCGCATAACCTGCCAGAGCCGGGAGTCTATGGGTATAGTCTGCCAGGACTTGGAGTTACCCTCACACTATGATGAGGCATATCAGAACAGGACTTTAATGGAGGCTGGGCCACCACAAATATTTTCTAATGAACTATGTTTTAATAAGTACTTTTTTCATCCAGATCTGGTAGTTTTTCTGTCCAAAATATGAAATCAAAAAGGTAAGACCTTTTAAAAAGAAACTAGCAGGTTCTCCATAGTTTTTCAGGTACTTTGGCAGAAGCTCAGGAGATATCATACAAAGGCAAAGGCACAGTGACTTTGTGTTTCCAGCACCAAGGACAGTGCTTGGCACACAGCAGTAGATGTTTATATAACTGAATTGAAACAGCAACAAAGACTGGCTGAGGAAGAAAAGTGGTTGTATTCTGAAGGAACCTTGTTGGTGTCTGATAGTCTCCACTGGACAGATCTTTCTGTGAAGACCAGAACTTTCTTAGGTTGGCTGCTCTATTTCTTTAAATTTTCTGATACATGGGGGACCCAATTGTACATAAGCTCCCTAAGGTCAGGGCCAGTAGCCTCCCTATCTTGCTAAATGAAGAAGGTCTGAGTAAAGCTCAAAACCCCTGAGTCCCCCTATTATAGTAAGACAAGCAGTAATAATAATGATGATGATAGATAGATAGATAACATTTATACAGAGATTTAATTTGTAAAGTGCTTTACATATGTTATCTCATTTGATCCTCATAATGACCCTATGAAGTAGGTACTATTATTACCCCCATTTATTAGATGAGCAAACTGAGGCAGACAGAGGCTGAGTAACTTGCCCAGGGTCACGCAGTTAGTGTCTGAGGCTAGATTTGAACTCAGGTCTACCTGACACTAGGTCCAGTGCTTTGCCCACTGCAACACCAAGCTGCCTCCAGTAATAAGCAAAAACCCTTTTTCCTGACAGCTGGGAGTCTGAATATTAACTAGCCACCAATTCTACATGAGTCTTCATTCACTTCCCACTCCCCACCTATTAGCATGAATCAACTTCGGTCCCTAGGTCCAGGGTCCTTGCTCCCTTCTCCCAGTGCTTGGTCCTGCTGGACCCATCAAGCATCTCTGGGATTGGATACTTCCTATATATGACCAATTTCCACCATTACTGTCCTTCATTTTGTAATAAGTTATGTCCCTGCAATAAAGTTGACTTGCTTTCCTGTCCTTTTGTGTGCTTTGTTTTTCCTTGAACTAGATTTTGGTATTATGAACTTTCCTATACCCATATCATGACATTATCCTACTTTTATGTTTGTATCCTTGGTCCTGAGGCTAGTGCCTCACACCTATCAGGCATTAATGAGAGTCAAAAGGAGATAAGTGAAAACAATTGTCCTTCTACAGGACCAATTTGGTAGTAGATGCCATAAGCATGGTTCCAGGATTTTCTCCATCAGCATTCTGCCAGCTCTTCCAGCTGGAGTGGCAGAGAAGGATGCTGGAAATTATCCATTGTTAGGGGTTGATAGTATAGGAGAGAGAGAGAGATTAACTGTCTATTGTTCTTGCTAATTAATGAATCCTTACACAGGTCAGGGAGGTCAGTTTTATATTATTCCCAGTTTATAAGTAGGGAACATTGGAAGGCAAGTTTTCCCAGTAGTGCTGAGACCAGGAATTTTGAAACATCTGAGCAGTAACCCTGAGTATTTAGTCAGAGTGCCTTACGTTTTGCCACTGATAAGCAACAACAGGGTTATGATAGCCAGGAAAAATTATGGGCACATATCCCAGACACAGATGAGGAGAGAAATCAAACATCCCCAGATAAACTTAACACAGTTCCAAAAGGTGCCATATATCTCCGGGCAAGCTCTTCCCCTGGAGATTATTTTCAGCCAGGCATCTGAAAGACTCGCCTTCTCTGAGAGGATAAAGCAATTTAGTTTTCAGTTGCATTAGCCTTCTGCCTTGAAGGAAAATGGTTATATAGTATTTTAACTTGTGAAGTCATTTGAAGAACTTAACACTATGTCTCCCATTTCATATCATCTTAAAAGGAAACAATGAAGGACAAGGTGGGCTCAGTTTCTTGGTTAAGGGCTTTGTTTCTGTAGGTCACTTTAGGTCCTGAGTATACTGAGGGTTGACAGCTGTCACTCCGGCAAAATGTGTTGGAAGGATTCCCCAGACATGAGGGAGAAATCTTATTCTGATAAATTGTTTCCCTTCTTCAGTAATGAGCCATTTTGGCAAGAACCCTTTCCTTTTACTGTCCTACAACACAGCAATTAAACACAAATCTTTCACTAGGAAAAACTCTCTCACAACCAAGTATATGTCCTCAAATGCTTTTTGTCTTAAATCAGAGAGCAACATACACAAATAAGTGTAAAATAATCTTATGATAGAACTGCGGTCCAATGTTAGCTGTATAGCAGCTTGAAGGTGCATGTACGACATCCCATCCCAACGTTCCATTCCACTAAGCTCCTCTCATATGCAAAGACTAGGCTAGGTACTGGGGATACAAAGGCAAAGTCCTCTCTACTCTTGAGGAGCATACATTCTACTGGAAGGACATCATACACATCTGGATAAATAAATACTGTGTATTTGTGGGGGTTGAAAGAGAGAAAGAGTGCTAACCATTTAGGGGCTCCCCAGAGACCTCCAATTGGAAGTAATACTTTGGAGGAACAGCAAGAAATGGATGGAGGTGATAAGGGAGGATGCTCCAGGCATAGGGGACAACCTTTGCAAAGGCATAGCTTTATTCTACTCCTGGAAAAGATGCAGTTTTCCTAATTTTTAACCCACTCTTTGCTGTCTGCAAGCACCATTTCTTCTAACCAACCCAGAGAATGTACTCTTTCTGACCAATTTACAGAAAATAATTGTCAGCCTTTGTGCTTGAGAGCTCTTACCTTTATTTTTTTATAGCTAAGGCAGGTAGCACCCCTTATTGTCATGGACAGTAAGTTTGAAACAAATGTAAATTGGCTGTCATTAATTAGTCCATGATATATTAAAAGCAGATCTTTAGACCCAGCAAGGAGATGACATATTTAATTCTTCATATCTTTTTATCCAAAAGTAGTTCCAAAGAATGAATTGTACTTGCTCTAACACATCTTTTGTCAAAAAGCAGTAGCCAGATTATTTGATACCTCACTTGTATTTATCTTGAAACCAATACTGTTGTACATGCCCCTTAGCTCACTCTAGAATGATGCTTCTCATATACAAATCTATCCTGCAGGCTACTAGAGGGGAAGGGAGAGAGTGTGAAGAGGAGGAGAGGAGGGGAGAAGGATTAACATTTTTCCTCTTTGATACTTCATCTAATATATTTACTTGATAACCAAGAAATACCAATCAAAGATTTCCTAGTTTTTGAGAGTTAGCTCTCTGGCTTGTCCAGAAAAGCTTATTGAGGCTTTTGGGAGATTACTGGGAGAGTTTCTTGGTAAGATAATCCCTACACAAACACATAATTTATCTATACTTTTCCTTAAAACTCAGGAGGAAAGAAAATTTACAAAAGTCAAAATGACAAAAAGATGCTTATTCAATCCATCTTAATACCACAGTACAGGACCTCATTTCAATTTCAAGATGGCTTTCCATGTTGAGGTCATAGGGTCAAGCTGTAGTTGGGGTTCAGTGAATCTTTGCAATGCATCTATTTGTAATGGTAAATAAGGTGGAAGGTTTTTTTTTTTTTTTACTGTTTTCTCTTTAGAATGCTAAAATAATCAAGTGCCTTTGATTAAGTCTTACTAGGTGCAAAGCCCCAGGCCCACACCCTTTTGCTAATTAGATGTGAAGCCTTTGGGCCCTAAGAAGGGTATATAAACTCAGAGGTTAGCATTTTATTTGGGGCTCTCACTCACTGGAAGAGTATTGTGTGATTTGGCTAGATGAGACTCTGGGCAGCTGTTGTAAGAGCCCCCCAGCTCTAAAAAAAACTTGGATGTTGGTACTTCTCTGGTAACTATGTATTGCTATGTATAGACTGGTTTGTGTTACTTACTGTCTTTATATAATGTTATGTTTGTAATTTCTGTTTGTATTTCTCTGAAGTTCAGGGTGCTAGCTTCCCCCCACCCCGAACTAAGTGAATGATAGATGTTTGTTTGATTAAAGTGAGATTGTTAACCCCTTAGAGTTGCTTTCCTTAGAAAAGCATATCAAAGAACCTGTGCTGGCAGCCCTCCTTTGTGGGGGTGTTATTGGTCTTACACAGCCATAACAGCTGCTAGCAACATTGTTGTTATACTATTCTGGGAAAGGGTCTGCTCTAGGAGCTTCAGAGGATCCAGGATAAATAAGAAACAGTCATTTGCCCTCAGTGAAATTATATCAAACTTGCAGATACAGATGCAGGTGCATCCTAACTGCCAGGAAAAGTGAGGCTACTTAAGCTTGGGAGTTCTAATAGACTCTGCCTACCAGATGTCTACACTAAGTTGGGCATTTATATGGTGAATCTCTAGTTGCAAGGGCCACCAGTTTACCTAAGGAGGAGCGAACAGGACAATGCTAGGAATGAAACAGATCAAATTGCTCATAATCATCAGTAGTGAGATGGGATATTAGTACCCTCTATGTTTTCGGCCTGGAAGAGATAGAGAGACCCATCTTAAGTGGAGAAAAATCAAACTTGAAGCCAATTGTATCAGAATTAATAAAACATTGGGAAAACTCATAAAGATTATGTCTAGTTGATATCATTAATTACATCCTTTATATCCAGATAATTCTCTTTAAAGATCTAATGAGTCTGAATTTTTAAATATATAGTAGTTCCCAGCACAGAGAACAATTTAATAAATGCTTGTTATGGAATTCAATTATATCTATAAACATTTAAAGATCTTTAAATGTTCCCGTACAACACTTAGTGCACTGCCCCGAACATAGTAGGTGCTTAATAAGTGCTTATTGCTTGACTGTGGTATTAATTAATGTCCTATCATACACATATGGATAGCATTGATATGTGGTAGTCAGCCTTAGAATGGAAGCTTCTAAAGAACAGGGATCATATGGTAAAGCAGGATTAGACAACGTGCTACACTTTAGGAGTCAGAAAAACCTGGGTTTGTGTCCTGCCTTAGAAATGTGTAATCCTGGGGAAGACATTTAACCTCTCTGAAATTCAATTTCACTATCCATAAAGTTGGGATAATAATAGTACCTAGATCCTAGGGTTATTGTGAGAACCAAATGATAAATGTATGTAAATTGCTTCCCAAACCTTAAAGGGCTATTTTGATGACAGCTGTTTTGGTGTTTGTGTTGAGGGGAAGCATTTGTTGTTAATGGTCAGAAGGCTGGCCTTGGAAAAAGAAAGAGCTAGGCTCAGGTTCTGCCTTTGAAACATACTAGTGGTGTGACTCTGGGCAAGTCACTCAACTCTTACATGCCCTAGACAGCTCTCTAATATTGTAAGTTAGTGATCAGCAAAATCCATGACTGCATTGGAAGGAGTTTTCACACCGAGAGTTCCAAATATGGGAAAAAATCATTTATACACACATACATACATATGTATGCATATATTTATACATATATATACATATTTCCACATACAAATGCATATATATGCATACATGCATGTCTTGTTTGTGTATTATATACGTTGTACTATGTATGCATGTATACATATATATGCATGTGTGTGTACACACATATACCTACATAGGACCCTCTGCCCACACAGCTGAAGAACCCAGTTGGAGATGGAGGTTAGAGACCAGGAGCACAGAATGATCACCAGGGAATAACAACACTGTGGGTCTGGGCCAGTTACTTATGGTGAATGCTCACTAATTGGAAGCCCAGGGGTGCAGAGCAGAACTGAAGGGCCAGGTTCGAGATGGAGGCCAGAATACAGGCCTTTGACATAAAGATGGCTGTGAAATATATGTCAAGGCAAGGAGGTCACACATTTTAGGCACCAGAGACAGACAGTACAGAGGTCTATGTGAAGCAGCAAATAGGTCAATATGACTGGATCATAGGGCATGGAGGGGAAAAATACATTTTCAAAAAGTCAGCGAAGGCTGGAACCAATGGCAGGGAGATTAAATATGCCCCCAATTCCCATAAGAGTTACTGGAGAGCCCCAGGGAGAGGACTGAAATTGAACATAACATGTCACACACAACATATATGACATGCACGATATTACAATCTGTGACATATAGGTATAACATGGCATATCATGTAACATGACATGATGCACCATAACATATAACAGCATATCATATGTGCATGTCATGACATATACATACTATGTCATGTGTGTGTCATATAGATCAACACAGCATAATGTAATGCCAAAATGTTGTGCTGTGTGAAATGACTTGGCATATAACACAGCACAATGTATAACAACATATCTTATATGCATGACATGACATATAGGTATGACAGCATGTTGTGTGTGAATTTGTAACAACAATTCAGCTAGCAGCTGTTGTGGGGGCGAAAGACCAACACAAGCCCAACAACAAGAACACTGCCAGCATAGGTTCTTTTGATCTGCTTTACTAAGAAAAGCAACGTTAAGGGGTTAACAATCTTACTTTAATCCAACACATACATATATCATTCACTTAGTTCAGGGGAAAAAGCCAGCACCCTGAACTTCAGAGCATATACGAACAAATTACAAACATACATTCATAAACAAACCAAATACAATTCATAGTTACCAAGGAACCATCAACATCTGAGTTCAGCCAGGAGGCCCTTAGAGCAGCTGCCCAGAGTCCCGCGCCTCCAGGAGTGAGAGTCTCCAAGAGAACGTCAACCTCTGAGTTTATATATCTTGTTTAGGGTCAAAGGTGAGTCACACATGCGACTCACCCACGTGACCTAAAAGTGTCACAAAAATGCTGCTTAAGATTTTAGACCCATGTGGTCTAAAAGCCTCCGATGTCACAAACATGTCACTCAAACCCACGTAAACTAGGCTTTCCCTTGAGGCAAGTAGGTCATTAAGGACTCCTAATTTAATCAAGGAAACAAAAGCCAAACTCTTCAAGGGCACTTGGTTGAATAAGTGCTAAAAGCCCACCTTGATTGCCAATACGGCATTCCATAATATGACATATGCACATTTGCATGGCATATAGTAGCATATCGTATGGGTGTGCTATGACATGGCATTACATATGTATAACAAGACATATAAGTATAACAGCATATTATATATGCATATTATGACACATGCATGTCATGACATGTACGTGTCATGTAGCGGCATACCATGTTGTATGATATGACATTATATATGCATGGCATGATACATAAGCGCAACACAGCATAATGTAGTTACTGTTTATATGTGTATATATATGTGTGTGTATGTATATGTAAACATATATATGTATATATATATATTTTCCCCCTCTTTCATTGGAATATAAATTCCTCAAGATCAGGGATGAGTTCAGTTTTGTCTTGAGCACTTAATAAATGCTTTTTCATTTATTCAGTCATTCACTCATTCATTCATTCATTCAGACTGCTGTGTTCTTCAGATCCCCATAGCTGCCAGTGCTTTCTCTTCCCAAACCACCTTGGATTCTTCTTGTGTATATCATGTGTATATTTATATATGTACATGTTGTCTCCTCCACTAGAATATATGCTGGTTCATTTTTGTCATATCTCCTGGCACCTACCACAATGCTTGGTGTAGGTGTTACATAAATGTTTATTGATTGATTAATATTCAAATTTTCTGAGCTTAAAAGTATACTATTCCCCAGTTAAGCACAAATGACATTAGACCAGAAAAGATGGCAGCAACCTTACCAGGAAATAGGGCAGAATTTGGAAAATATCTCTGTCTTTCAGGCACCAATGCAAGTGTTAGAGCTCTAAACTTAAAAAGATGTCAAAGTAAAAGGATAAATCCCAGCAATGCCATTCTTCTGTATAATATCAGCTTTTGTTATTACACATGGCACACAGCAATATGACAATGTGAATTGAGACGGAAATGAAAGAACATCTCTTACTTCGGCATCCAAGCGAGGATCCTGATAAGCATCAGTAATGTTCACGGGAAGGCCGGTGGAAGCTACCAGCTCAGCAATGCTATTATTGATGAGCCAGTCTGAATAGGAAGATTTCTCCATGCTGTCTTTGAAACTGTCAGAAGGGTTTGGCAAGGAGAAAAAAAAGAATTCAATCAATCCTGTTTTAAAGTGGACTATATACTACATAGACACATTCCATAACAGTCTTATCTATAACAATTAAGAGGGAATGAGTGATGTTAGTAACAAAGCATTAGCCAATACCCCAGAAAGAGGCTTTTTTTTTAAGACTGTGTGTGCTTATTTTCACAGACTAGAAGTAGCAGAGACTCCTTCGGGGCCACTTTGATTGGTACAGAAGTTTTGAACTGCTCTGTTTTCAACCTGACCGGTTCTCTCCTCAAGCAACCTCCCAGAATCCTGCTCCCTGGAGATCACTATATTCACGCTAGATTTAATGCAGACACCTAAATGGTTTAGCCCACTGCAGACTCCTAAACTCAAGAGATTTGATAGCCTCAGACTCCTCAGGAGAAGTGATTGCAGACATGCACCACCACACCCAGCACCTGCCAGGATGTTGCAAAGCTCTCCCACACTGCTTGTCATTTGCACCTTCAGCACAAACTAGATGTCTCTTGACTGTGTTTACAGGAGACCAAAACATTCAGATGAAATGTAAAAAATTCATATAATCATTTGGATTGTTAATAATTTTTTCCACTTCATCCTCTTTTTTTCTTTAATTTTTTTTTGTTGTTATATGAGATGGATGTCTGAGATGAGAGAGGGAAGATGTATGGAAGGAATTTAGACAATCTAAAAATATCAACAAAATCTATTTTAAAGAACTTAAATTAAAAAAAATTAAAATCAGTACATCAACAAAGTGTCTTAACTCCTCCCTCTTCCTCTCTCCATTTAATTAACCAAATTGAATGAATGCTTTTGTCTCAGTCGTATGTACTAAAGACCTGGGAAAAACATTGAAATGGCTATTTTTCAAAAGTCCAAATACTGTGGAATTAACACATCTGAACTAATCAGTTTATGACTATTACCGTGAATGAGAAAGGAAGGAGCTGCAATTTCACTAGCATGAAAACTTACCAATTAATATTACCATTCATCTCTGACCAGTAGATAAATTCTATCTGAGTTGCCACATTGAGATTAAAGGGTTTGGCCATGTCACAAAGTTGGTATTGGAGGTAGGATACGAACCTTGCTCCTCCTGATGCCAAGTCTAGTCCTCTATCCATTGTACCTCACTATCTCTATACTTTGGTTACATTTGCATGAATCTTTTTATTCTCAAAATAACTTTTCTCAACATAGTCATATTTCCTAGTTAGAAAATCTCACTTATTAGGTTGCTTCAACTCAACCAAAATTTATAAATAATGATTCCTTGCCTCTAGGGCCTCACAATCTAGTTTGGAAAGATGAGTAATAAATATACAAAAAATTGAACAGAACAGGTAAATGTGATAATAGTTCATGATAGTAGAAGAAATGACACATTAATAATAATAACAATAATAACTGCTTTTATATAGTGCTTTGAAAGACATAGAGCAATGTATATACATTATATTACCTACATTGTCTCACTTGGTATTATCTCATTATCTCATGATGATTCATGAACCAAAGACAAGGGATAAATAAGTTTTAAGGAGTGATAGAAGAGTAAGGAAGAGATTGCTTTAGGCTGGAGTAGTCAGGGAAAGTTTCACAAAGGAAATAGGATTTCAGCTGTATCTACGGAGATGTTGTTTTATTTTATTTTTAATTTATAGAATAAAACAAGATTTTCCATAACATAGTATGATAAAAAAGATAATTGCACATGAAACTGCAAATCTATTATGTACAACTTACTACTCCTTTTAAATATATAATGAAGTTATCATGTAAATTTCTTTTTTTTCTCTTTCCTCCCCCATTCTCAGAGATGGCTACCATTAGGCAGAAATATGTATATGTATATGTACATGCATATATGTTTACACACATATATATGTAAAATCATTCCATACATACTTCTATTCACCAATTCTTTCTGTGGATGTAGATGGAGTCTTCAAAGGTCCTTTGTAGCTAACTGGAGTATTTATAACAGTCGAATGAGTATATTGTTAAACGAGAAAGTATACAAAAGGGTACATCCAGGATGGTGAACAGCCTTGAGTCCATGAGAGATAGTTGAAGTAACTGTATGTACATGTTTAACTTAGAGAAAGGAAGACTGGAGTTGGGGGTGTAACAGGGGGAGGCAGAGAGGATGATATGACAGTCATCTTCAAGTAGTTGATGGGCTGTCATACGGAGGAGGGAATAGGATTGCTCTATTTGGTCCCAGAGGACAGAACTAGGAGCAGTTGGCAGAAGATGAAAAGAAGCTAGGACTAATTTCGAGAAAAGGCTTCCTAACCATTAGGCCTATCCAAAATTTGAAAAACACATGAAGGAAGATGACATCTGCATCCAGGGAAAGAACTGATAAATAGAAGTATGTATAGAATGATTTTACGTACACATACACACACACACACACACGCTTGTGTGTGTGTGTGTGTGTGTGTGTGTGCATGCATAGTCATCTTTAGGGTAGAGGGGAGAAAAAAAAGAAAAAATTTACATATTCCTTTATTATATATTTAAAAAGAACAGCAAGTTGTAGATAATAGATTTGCAGTTTCATGTGTAGTTATCTTTTTTATTATACTATGTTATGGGAATGCTTGTTTTATTCCATAAGTTAAAAATAAAATAAATAACTTTTTAAAAATTAAATTAAAAGTGTATAGTAAAATGAAAAAATTTTGAATAAACGGCCTCAGAAGGTGGTGGGATCACTCTCCTTCAGCATCTTTAAGCAGAGGCTGGACAATCACTTCTCAGGCATGTTATAGTGAGAATTCCTTTTATGTATGAGTTGGACTAGATCACCATAGACGTGCCTTCCAACTCTCAAAGTCTATGATAATATTTAGCCAGACAAAGTGTTAATATTTTGCTTGGACTTTCTGTGATTGGCTCTCTATGATTTAATTTATCTGTCTGTGGACCTGATCTGGTCAACTCCACAGTATCTAATGTAGTTTCACAGGCACATAAATTAACAGTCAGGAAGAGTAAATGCCCAGAGATGATCAGGAGAGCTGCCTAATCACTCTGGGGGACTATGTTGAATTCTGACCTTCCGCGTCTGTTTTATATCCCCAAATATTACTCAATTCTACTCTTAAGGCAAAGCTACCCAACTTTGAACTCAAATCTTTCAGAGTAATTCCTTTTATCTTCAAGAAAAGTTAATTTTGTACTTATTGCTTTCAATTCAATTCTGGGTATATGTCTCATAACTTACAAAGTAAATTATCTGGAGAGTAGTAAAATCCCCAAACCTCCTCTTTCCTCTCTCCCCTCCCTCCTATCTCCTCTTCCCCTCCCTCCTTTCCTCATTCCTTCCTTCTGTCCTACCTTTACTCTCTCTCCATCTCTCTCTGTCTCTCCTCTCTCTGTCTCTGTCTTTATCTTCACCAAAGGAGCTAAAATGAATTGTAACTCTTCTAATTGTTATTAAGCTCATATAACAAGACTGAAACACTCTAAATATGAATGTATTTTCAGTATTTAACAATGCATGACCTTAATCACAAACTAGATTCAGAAGAACTCTGGTCAAATCCCACCTTCAACATTTACTACCTATGTGAACTTGTACAAATCAAAATAAAAACCATGCACTGTTTTCTCTTAACCCTTTTGATCTTTCCTTCCTCCTTCCTTCCTTCCTTCCTTCCTTCCTTCCTTCCTTCCTTCCTTCCTTCCCTCCCTTCCTTCCCTCCCTTCCTTCCTTCCTTCCAAAAAACCCCAATTTTATAAGGGATAGTTCTGAAAGGGGGTAGAGTAAGGAACATGGGGAAATCTAGATGATATTAAAAAAGACAATAAAAATGTATTAACTTTTTTGAAATGCCTGAGCCTAAGTTTCCTCGAATATGAAAAGAGAAGCTTGGCTATACATCTGATTTCCCAGTTCCAGATTATGATCCTGTGGTCTCTAGAATATTTAAAGCACCTCAAAAGAGATTGCAAGATATAATAGCAAAGGCATTGTATTTGGAGTTAGAGAACTTGGTTTTGGATACCAATTCTATCACTTATTATTTGGGTCACTTTGGAAAAAAATTACTTAACCACTCTAGGCTTTTCTCATCTGTAAAACAAACAAGTTGGTCTAGATCAGGGGCTCTTTACTTTTTATGTGTCATGAACCCCTTTGGCAGTCTGGTGAAGCCTATAGACTCCTTTTTCAGAATGAGAATTCAAATGCATAAAATACATAGAATTACAAAGGAAAACAATTAAATATAGAAATCAAAAACTTTTTTAAAAGTTCATGGACCATTTGTTAAAAACCCCTCAGAGTAGAATCTTCAAGGTTTTTTTTTCCAGTTCTAAATTCTGTCCTTCTATCAAATATATAACTCATACAGAGGGCTAATTCTATCACAAGCTTCTAACATGACATTTGTGGACAGAAACCATTATAGAGCATAGACCTCCACTAAAGTCCTTTAGTGATCAGAAGGCATACCAGAAGAGCTACGACTTGCTCTTGTGACAAATTCCAAATTTGACCTGACAAGGAGAGCTTTACTTTCTTTTTTTTAAAAAAAAATTGTATTTTTAAAAATATTTTTAGTTTTCAGCTTTAATTTTCACAAGAGTTTTAATTACAAATTTTCTCCCCATTTCTACCCTCCCCCCACTCCAAGATGGCATATATTCTGATTGCCCCATTCCCCAGTCAGCCCTCCTTTCTGTCACCCCACTCCCACCCATCCCCTTTTCACTTACTTTCTTGTAGGGCAAAATAGATGCTTATGCCCCATTGCCTGTATAGCTTATTTTCTAGTTGCATGCAAAACCTTTTTTTTTTTGAACATCTTCTTTTAAAACTTTGAGTTCCAAATTCTCTCCCCTTTTCCCTCCCCACCCACCCTCCCTAAGAAGGCAAGCAATTCAACATAGGCCACATGTGTATCATTATGCAATATCCTTCCACAATACTCATGTTGTGAAAGACTAACTATATTTTGCTCCTTCCTATCCTATCCTATCCCCCTTTACCCAATTTTCTCCCTTGACCCTGTCCCTTTTCAAAAGTGTTTGCTTTTGATTACCTCCTCCCCCTATCTGCCCTCCCTTCTATCATCTCTGCTTTTTCATCCCCTTCCTCCTTCTTTCCTGTGGGGTAAGATACCCAACTGAGTGTGTATGTTATTCCCTCCTCAGGT
>JAQQSZ010001688.1:0-14989 GCA_028646595.1 Phalanger gymnotis | reverse complement strand
TGGAGTCCTGCTTCCCTCTGCCCCTTTGTGGGTTCTGTAGTTCTAGAATTGGTTCAGAGCCATTTTTTCATAGGTTTTTGGAGGGACTTGGAGGGGAGCTCACGCCAGTTACTGCTTTCCAGTCACCATCTTGGCTCCGCCCCCCGCTATCTCCCATTCTTACTAGTTATGTTTTATATATGATACCTCATGTTTAATATAGACATTCCTTCTTTTTAATCCCGTGAGTACTAGAAGATTAAGACAAAATGAACCAGAGGAAAAAATATCTTAAAAATTAGGGCAATTATCTTCTCTTTCAACCTTTATTTTCCCCTTCAGGTATGGTAAGTCATAGGACTTTTGGTATCAACAAAAGACAGAAAGCTAGAGAAAAAAAATAGATCTGGAATAGGCTCTTTCTCAACTTCAGTTATAGAATTAATTCTCTCTTAGAGGTTTGTCAGGAGATCTGATAATCAGAGACCTAACTCAAATTTCAGCACTTGGGTCTGGAACAGCTTGAGTTTGGAAAGATGTTAAATGTCATAGGGTTTATGTCATGATGAGCACACTGTGAGATAACTCCTCAAACTATCTTTCCACATGTAGAGTGGAATTATAACAACATTCTTGCTAATTAAAGGTACAGAAAATTTTCAAAGTTGCCAGAAGTACATGTATTCCATGGTTTAAAGAAAACAATATTCTGGACATTTGTGAAAATTTTTAATTTTTTTAAAGCTAAATACTAAAATTCTCTAGTAAGCATTTAAAAGTGGGCTTGTGATGGTAGTTTTTTTAAGGATTGCTAGAATTTACGTAATAATTCAATAAGTATTTGTCAAGTGCTTACTATATGCAATATACTCTGCTATACACTGAAAATAAAAAGGTGAAAGAAAACAAAAACACAAACATTGAGGTATTTCCAGTGGAGTTGAAGAAAATGAAAGAACGATAGAAAAATCCTGAAAGGACAAAGGAAAGGTAGCCTCAAAAAATTTCAATGCATCAGTGGATCTATGACATTACTAAATTTGTTTTCTGAAATGATGAAGATTAGAATCTGTCCATGCAAGGGTGATATTCATTTATACTCTCCCAAAAGTTCACTACAGGGCACCAATCAAACATATTATCATCTTACTAAGATGGTTTTGCTATTATAGAAAGTACAAGAAGGGGATCATGGACTGTCCATCAGATATCTTTTATTTTCTCAATGTGAACCCTCCATATTCTTTCTTGTTCATTCACTTCTTTTCATTTATTTCTTTATGACATGTTTTATTTCACTTCTCTTTCTTAATGCCCTATTTTTAATGCATTTTAGCTTTTTTCTCTCTCCCTCCCTCCATCTCTCTCTCTCTCTTTTCCCCTCTGTCTTTCACACACACATATCATTCAACCTAAGTTATAAAATTTAAAATCATATTGCCTCATATCATATAGGCATACAATAATGCTGGACGAATATTGGTATTAAAATGATAAACCCTTGTTTCATGGAGAATTTTGGCAACATTAAAATAATGCTAGCTTCAGAAGGCAATTAAGCCTAATTTTATTCAATACTGGACTGAGTTTAGTATCCATTTGCAGTGTCTGTTCATGAAGTGTGTATGTATAATACACATATATGTTCAGTGCACACAAATATACACATATGTATGCATATGCATGATTATGTGTCTAAATTGTACAAATGTATGCATATATATATATATTTACATGCAGAGAGAGTCAGGGTGGGGGGAGGAAAAAAGAGAGGGGGAAAAGTAAGGAGGAATCAAGATTCCACAATTCTTTTATTTTGTTAAGCTTTCAGAGAACTTCACTTCAAGGTAGGGAAATATTCCTACCCTTAAGCACTATGAGAAATTTTCTTTCTCATAGGTAATCTTGCTTCCCACTACACTATAATCACTTATCTGTTAATATTTTACCTTATTCCAAAAACCTTTACTTAGATGCTGAATTTCTCTGACTCTTTTGTATATCTTCATTTATCTCCCAAAGTTCTGTACCTTTAAAAATATCCTAACTTTGTACCTTCCTCTCCTACCCTCATTAAATTTTGTATTCTCAAATAATATTAATCAATAAACACAAATTTATTAAATACATACTATTTGCAAGGCACTGTTCTAGACACTGGTTATTTAAGTGCAAAGGCTCATAGATGGGGTGTGGAAATGTCCTGTGTGAGAATGCAGAGGCCCATTTAGCTAAATCAAATAGTTCAGACGGGTGGTTAATGTTCAGTGAAGCTTGAAAGATATTTTGGGGACAGCCTAAGAATGGCGATAAAAACTAAAGAGAGGCATTCCTATCTTGTCATAGAGGCAATAGGAAATCACAGGAGTTTACTGAGTAGGAGAATTATCTCTTTAGATCTACGCTTAAGAAAAATTACTTTGTGCAGGATGGACTGGATTAGTGAAAGAGTACTCAAAGAGACCAATTAGGAGGCTGTTACAGTTTTGATACTCTAAATGTGAGACACTTTGATGAAAGAAATCCCTAAAGTTAAATAAGTTTTTTTTTTTTTAAAGTAGTCAACAAACAGGTATAGTGGACATTTTTCTTCTCTATATGTTTCAGTCAACTGAGTGTTGGGGTCTAAAGAGGCGGTCTACTTGGGGTAGATGACATTTTAAAACCTCTCTGCTTATTTCTCTAAAGCTTATGTGTCTAAAGTTTTTTAACTATTCTCATGTTTATATTGAGTCATTATTTTTTTTATAATAATGTCTGAGGTTTTTTTTTTTCCCATTGTCACTGGTATTCTTCTATTCTTAATACACATTGACACTTTTAAATACCTTTAAACACTGACAGCAGGGCTGAGAGCAGCTGACTCCAGAGATAGCATGAGGCATATTCACAGCCAGCATGTCCAAGGTGTAGCCAAGATTTTGAATGTTCCACTGACATCTACTGCTAAATTGCCTGGACACATTTCCTCTGTACAGCCAATTGCTACCAAATCTTAATCTCTTAGTAACAGTTATACTGCATTCATGATTGCTTAAAGCTCCATTACAACCCTTCTCTCCTAGTTCCCTTTCTCTTATCTAAATCTGCCCCATCACTACCCCTCCCATGACCCACTCCTACTTTCCCACCCTCTACCTGTCCTTTCCATTCTCCCCTTTAAAATCCCCACGATATCATTATCAAACTTCCATTTGTTTTAGATTCATTTTCTTGTGTCCTCTCCTAGCCTTTGATTGTACAGATTAACTTAACACTGGAGTTACTGAAATTCCAATTTATGGGTTAAAAGAAGGAAACAACCATAAATTAGAGTTCCAGGAATTCCTGCATCAGGTTTATTGGGGCAATCATGAGCAGCACTCAACAAATACTTTATCTTGCTGCTAGGTGTCATTGCTATACTCAGGTCTAGAAATACAAGGGACAGAAAACAAGGGAAAAGGATTGGTCTGCAGACCATGCTTATAGACATAGGAAGGGTGATAGTTCTGCTAAGAATCCATCCCATTGGGCCCCAGTCTTAAAGAGGCAGCCCTCTGGTGACTAGTCATATAAGCTTTCTGCACCATATCATCAAACAGCAAAGTATATGCATAAATCCCATGCCCTTTAATCTCATCGAGGTATATTAGAGGGGAGGAACATGAAACACATTATGTTTAACAGTATTCCTGCAAACACATTCTCAAAGTTTGTCAGCAACTGAAGATGAGCTCACACATCTAAATTTCACAGGTTGCATTATTTTTTCTCTTTTGGAAATTAGGACATTTGCCCTTGTCCAAGAGTACCCATCCCACTGTCCATGGTCTTTCAAAAATCACTGAAAAGTGATTCGGCAATAATATCTGTCGATCTTTCGGTAGCCACAGATGTAGTTGATCTGGACCAGGTGACTTGAATTCATCATTGTCAAGTAGATGTTCTTTATCTCCTTACTAATACTGAGTTTCAGCTGCCTGTCAGACATTTTTGTTCCCTCCTTTCTTCTTGGCAGAGAAAATAGAAGGAAAATAAGAACCAAAGCAGATCTGATTCTCCTCTTTCGTTGTCTTATGTAACCCAGGCAGCAACTGCATTCTTTCTTTCTTTTCCTATACACACACACACACACACACACACACACACACACTTTCATTAACCTGAGTTTTCCTTGCTAACCTCAGCTTATTCTAGGATTTAGTACTCATATGGCTGATCTTTGTTCCTGATTGAAGTAAAATTATTAAGCTGGGTCCAGCTAAGCACACATATCCTCCCCTTCCCTTCTTGAAGATCTCAAGATATTGACTGAGAAGAGGGTTCAGGTTCCTAAAATTAATCCCCAGGGAAATGCTACTGACGAAGGAGGCTGTCTACTGCAGTCCTCTCACCCTTCCAAGAAATATTCCAATCCAAACTCAGTATTTTCGAATTTATCTGGTTGCTCACATTTTACCCCCTTATACTTACCACCTCAGTAATATCACTTAAACTCTTTGGTTCTCAGTTTCCTTATCTGTAAAATGAAGGTGTTGGACTCATTAGTCTCTGAGTTCCTCCCCAGTAACACTAAGTTGATGATCTTAAGTTAGCTGAGGTGGAAAAACAGCAAGCTCTGTCCACAGAGCATAGTACTCTCTACTGCTACTTTGAGCTTGGAGGAAGAAAGAAGGATATCAAAAGTGCAGTTGCGGGGGGAGGGGAAGGGAGAGACAGAAGAATGGAACTATTCTACATGTGGATCGGTTGAAGGAACTGGGGATTTTTAACCTAGAGAAGATGAGGAGAGGGGTGTCAGGAAGGGGTGGCATATAGGGCAGCTGTTTTCAAATGTCCTTCAGAGATGGTGAGTTTCTGGCAATGGGAGTGGTCTTTTTCTGCTTTATCCTGGAGGCCAGCGTTTGAACCTATGGGTGGAAGTGACGAGGAGAGAGACTTCTACCTCAGGGAAAAAAAAAAAGGAGTTGTCAAAAACCAAAGTTATCTAAAATTGTAGCAGATTCCTTTGAAAAAGTGAATTACTTTTCCCTGGAGACATTCCAGGCTTGATAATTTGTCAGATATGTTGTAATGAGGGTTCATTTTGAACTAGATGACCTCAAATACATTTTCCAACTCTTGGATTCTGAGGAGAAAAGAGAAATAAAGCTAAAGTAGTCAGAAACATATAATATTTATATCATTGATTGTGAGTGTCATTAAATTCTACATATTCACATTTTATTATAAAGGTGACAAATTTTCATTAATTTTATTTATCATGTGGAACTAATTTTTTTTCAAAACTAAAAAGACATAATTTGTTTCAGTTTTCCTCTATAAACTTTGATTAATAATGATACAGTAGCTATATTTTTCATTTTTTTCATTTAAATTTGAGGATAAAATGAAATTACTTAACCTGTCCAATTAAAGTGTATCCTCAATCATGCTTGTTTTTAAATGACTCTGTGGGCAGTTAGATGACACAGTGAATAGAGTCCTGAGCCTGGAGTCAGGAAGACTCATCTACCTGAGTTCAAATCTAGTCTCAGACACTTAGTAGCTGTGTGACCCTGGGTAAATCACTTAACTCTGTTTGCCTCAATTTCCTCATCCTCAGTAAATCCTGTGTAGCATGATTCACTCCACTTGTATTCACATTATTTCATTCTGTCAAAGTCCTTTAATTCTAACTGAACACCCATAGTATTTGTAGTAAAGCTTTCTATAACATGTTTGGAAGACAATTTATCTAGCTAAACTGTCTTTAGATTTAATTACTCTGAATGTCTGTTTGATTTTATCTTGGTGGTTCATATGGCTCTGATGTTCAGTTTGTATTTTTGGAATTGCTTTATTTAGAATTTGAACAGACCCATAATATATGTTTGTATTAAAAACAAAAGAAAAAAACACCATAGGGAGTTCACCCAACAAACTAGGGGCCTTCCTTAATTTCACATGACATGTGTTATACCTTTCTCTTCTTTGTTTTCGTTAATACCAATCTTTGTGGACATTTTGTGTTTTGTTCCGCTTTGATAATTCCCAATCTGTAATGGGTTGCACTATGGCCTGTTTGTATAATCCATGAGCCTTTCTGTTGCTCTCTTCAGTTGATACTTACTTTCATTTCTTCAGAGAGAGTGGTGTTACATATCTTGGAGCCATTTGAAAAGTAAGAATGTCAGTATTGTGAAAATGGGTCCTTTTTTCAGGGAAAAGTTAGGGATAATAAATTTTCCAGTTCTTTTCTTATATAATACCAAAGTCCAAATCACTCTCCCTTTGCAACATCTCTTTGAAATTTGTATATTAATGGATGAACTCTATAGGCTGCATATCCAACTGCACATCATTGTTTAGATGATAAGCATTTTTCATGAGCTGGTTTTTTACTCCTAATATCTATCTCCTCTATATATACAGCAGCCAGCACCCTATTGTAGACCCTCATGCCCTCTTTCACGGTCCTTTACTATTACAAAAACAAACAAACAAACAAACAAACAAACAAACAAACAAACAAACAAACAAACAAACAAACTACCTAATTTATCTTCCTACCTTTAGGGTCCCTCCCTTCTCTGATATTCATAAAGCACAAGCCTGGTCATTTCACACTTCCCTCTGACAAAACTCTAGTTGCTCTTTACCTCGTTTCCTTAAGGCTAAAATTACTCATCTGTTTAGCATTTAATGCCCTTCACAGTCACAGTCAGGGCTACTTATCCCAACTTTATTGTACATTAGTCCCTTTTATTCAGGGGTGTGCTGGAGACAGCTTATGTCCACTCAGGAGAGCAATTGCTAAATTTTCAGTGTGAAAATTTGCAACTTGGAAACTGACAAATGCTGCAAATCTGTGCTTGATTTCTCATACTTTTGAATTGGTCAGTCAGGCAGTCAATAAACATTTATTAAGCTCCTGCTATGTGCCAAACACTGTGCGAAGCACTGGGGTTATTAAAAATTAAATAAGATGCAAAAGCCAGTAGCTAATGGAGGAGACCACAAGAAAACAAAGTGCAAGCAAGGTATATATAGGACAAATAGGAAATAATTAAGAGATAGAAAGACTAGAATTTGGAAGAATTGGAAAAAGTCTTCCTATAGAAGATGGGATTTAAATTGTGATCTAAGAAAAGCATGAAAGCAAATAGGCAGAGATGAGGAAGGAGAGGATTCCAAACATGAGCGACAGTCAGAGAAAATGCATAGAGCCGACAGCAATGTCTTGTTCATGGAACAGCAAGGAGGGCAGTGTCACACAATCTTAAACCCTTAAGAGAGGGTTTAATTTGCAGTTTGGAGGTTAGGGCCTTGGTTCCCCATGTGGGAGGGCAGGCAGATGAAGACCTGCTTTTGCGAGTGTAGGTTGAGGCTGCATGAGTCAGCTCAGAGAGAAAGAGAAAGGAGAAAAGGATGTTACTCCGTGCTACACAGATTGTACAAATGGGCTCGATGCCATGTACTAGAGTGATATGACAATAGACAAATTTGTTTAATGACCACAGATCATTAATATCAGATCCTTCACAAAAATAGAGATACACCTTTGTCAAAGTTATTTGCCATTATGATGGAGGAGCTCCAGGCCAGAGCCCATGTCAAAGTGATGTTCTTTATGGACAATGAAGTCCTTCAGCTATTCTTTTTTTACAGATGATTTTATGTATAAAACACTGGGACATTGCAGTGCCTCTTGGGTAACAACCATAACTACTCAAAAGGATTTTTGGCTTTTTCACAGAATAAACAAGCATTTTTAAAGACATACTAAATACCATGCACTTTGCGAGGCCCTGAATGTACAAGACTAAAATTGAAACAGTTCCTGCTTTCAAAGAACTTACATTATTCTTTTTTGGGGAGGTGGGGATGGTATAGAGGCTGGGTGATAGTGGAATAGTGCATATGGAAATAAGTAAATGAAAAATATTTACAAAGTAAAGATAATGTGATTTTGTAGTGAGAATATTAGCAGCTAGGAATGTGGACAGAAAAGGCTTCGTGGAGGGAGGGACATTTGAACTGAATTTGGAAGAAAGGGATTCTAAGAAGTAGAGATAAATAGAGATTGTATTCTAGTTATTGATCCTAGGCCAGACAAAGACACTAAGAACAGAGATGGAATATATGAAGAAAAGCAAATAAGTCCATATGAAGGGAATTTGCATTGGTTTAAAGTAGGATTGTGCTGGTAAATGTTTAACAATTGGCTTGTTCAGGGAAAAAATGTAAATTTAATACAGATTAAAGTTTAATCTGCATGAATAACATTTTCTCCATAATTTTCTTAAGTATAGACAAGAAATATTTTTTATCTCCTCTCTGACTCCTGCTCTCATACTAGGGGACGTCAAAATACATATTGACTATCCATCAAGCATTCTAACCACTCAGTTTATCAGCCTACTCACTTCCCATGATCTATTCCTCCATCTCACTTCAGCTGCATACCACGATACCTTTGATCTTGCCATTACCTACAAATATATCTTGCCCATGTTCAAAAAAAGGGGATAATGAAGAGTAGAAAAATGAAAAATGATTTGAAAACAAAAACATTTTAACAAACTGTCTCTTCCACCAAGGAGAGCAAAACCATACCATTTAGACTTTAACAAACTCTGATATGCTTATGTTTGAGGTAGAAATATCACTAAAGAGAACAACGAACAGAAAAACAGCCAAATTAGACCAAGTATATATAGCTAGAGGATGTATGCTGAAGGCAGCATAATTTTGAAAGCACTGGAGGACAAATATAAAAGGTATCTTCAGAAAGGGAAAATACTACAAGAACAAAAAATGTCTCAGATCTCTTGCACTAATTATTATAAAGAAGAGAAAATCTTGGAAAGTGATATTCCAAAACACAAAAGAAAAAGATATATAGCCAAGAATAATTTACCCTGCAAGTCTGAGTACAATACCATATAGAGAAAAACACCTTTAATGGCACAGAAGACTTTCAATCATTCCTAATGAAAAGAGAGAAATAGAAACCCTGAAATGAAAATCCCAGAGTCAAGAGAAAACTAGAAAAATTAAGAAGTTAATGATAATAAAATACTTGTGTTATAAGAGATAAGGGGAGAGACAAGTGCCCCTTCAGAAATCTAATGGGAGTTAAGTAAGACTAAAACTGGTCTTAGGGGTGGTTTTGTTATATTTTGATTGCCTTAAGATAGAAAAGAAAAGGTGCATGGAATGGGGAAAATACATCAGGGAAGAAATGAGGAAGAAGGGAAGGGAACTTGACATTTATCATAATTTAGACCAGAATAAGAATATATTGACATGAAGGAAGAGGTGGGAGGAGCATGAAAGTTACTCTCATCTGAACCAGAAAAAAAGAGGGTTTTACACACACACACACACACTCATTTCCAGGGACTAGGAGAAGGGGAAAGAAATTTAAAAGGAAGAGTAGAGTAGGGAAAGGAAGATTAACAAGCAAAATAACAAATTGGAGGAGCAAAAAGAAAATATTCATATGAGTAGTGATTAAGGTCTAGATGAAATAAAGAGAGCAGGGCAGGAGAGTGGATGCAGACCCCTTCAATTCTAACTTAAAAGTATTCATCACAGTCATCTTCTTTGTCTATTTTTTTTTTTTATTATCTGTAAAGAGCCAAGAATAGCCAAAGAGGAAAAAGTAGAAGAAGACACAATGGAGTAAAATAGACTCATACGCTCAATAACCATGCTTTGGGTATTGTATTGTATGCCTGTTGTAATCCCTGTAACTAGGAAGGCAGAGGTTCTTAGATCACTTGAACTTGGGTGTTCTGAGATGTGATGAGCTAAAGAAGCTCAGCATTGCCTGGCACTAATACGGTAAAGCCTTAGGAACTGGGGGACACCGGGCTGTTGAAGAAGGGGTGTTCTAGACCAGGGCATGTGCTGATCAGGAGTGGGAGCTACCCATGAGTGGTCACAGCAATTCAAGTCTATTGTTATGCTAATGTAACAATACTTGCCTGAATTTATATAGAAGCTTTTTTTTTCTATTTTTTTTTATACTAGAATTATCTCCATTATCCATGAACTTTCTCTAGGAATGGAAGCAACATTGAACAGCTCATATAATTGATGCATTGCATAACTACACAATTTGTCAAAGATAGCAAAAAAAAAATGTGAGTAGAAAAAATAGCTTAGCTTTAAACTTCTTTTTACATCAAGCCATACATCTCCTACTTGGATATTGTCTTTCATTTAAAAAAAATTCAAATAAATGAAGTAAAATTTCGTTTGCAGGAAAAAGGGAAAGGAAATATGTAAATCTCTAAATCTCAGATCTATTATTTTCTTTTAGGGAGTATAATATCAACTATTTAGAGGTCATCTCCAGTTGCTGTTATAGGAGTAGCTGTTGTTAAAAATAATAAATGCTAATGATAACAAATAGTATGTGTTATTATGGTAACAGATGTTGGTAATGATATACATATTTAAATATATGTGTATAAATATGTATACACACAGATACACTAGTTAGCATAAGATAAGATATTGTCCTCTAAAATTGACCAAATATTCTAAGATTTTTAAATGTCAAGTTGACTTGTAATCTATTTACCAACAGGAACCCTAGATCAATTGTCATTTCCACATATCAGCGGTATCAGTACTGATACTCATAATGATGATTATGAGCTGAGATACAGAAATGACCTCAGAATTGAGAATTAAATCAAATTCAGCATATTTTGGGTACCAAGGGCATTTTATTTGTTCATAATTATATGAAATTACATAATTAATATACATTTTCGTAGAGGTAGAATATATAAAATATTAATCGCTCTATTTACCAGCACATTTGAATAAACTGAACTCCCTATTCCCCAACCATGCAAGAAAACAATTTGCTCTATCTAACACTATCAATTAGCTTTTGATCCCTGGAAACTCTGAGTATTAAATATCACAGTTCACATTCAGAAGCTCTGGCTGAGGCAAGTGCTGATTTTTCACAAGTTTTATTCTGTCTTTGGGAGATAAGATAATGATCTCAAATAAAACTTTTCACAATCCTGCTGCACTTCCCTCATTTTCTAAGTTGAGCCTCTTGTCAGCCCCTGGATCTTGCTCCAGTAAAGTTTTAGGTAATTCTACTCTCCCAGAATGATGTGTTCCAGGGCACTTAGGTAATTGCCAACCAGCTGGTAGAACTTCAAGGGACCAACAAAGAAATTTTTAAAAGGTTAGTTAAGAACCACTTATGTGCTGAAGTATCCTGTTTTCCTCACCATTTACAGTACTCTGCACATAAAATAAGTTAGGGATTAACTAATTAAAAATGAGATGGGGGGCAAGACTTGTAATTTACCTTTAAGTAACAAGCATAGTTTTGTAATAACCCTGAAGCTGTATTTTGCTCTCCAGTGCTTTTTCCTGACCAAATACATGCTGAATTCCAGAATACTTTCACTTGTAAATCTATTGGGGACTACTATTAATAATTAGTTCTTTGCTATTTGTGGAGAGAACAGTCCAGTTAAAATAGTCAGAAAAACCATATTATTTAAAATGGCTCTAACCCTGACTGCAAAGGTGAAAAAAGCATATATGTAATCACTCAAATCTCATAATTTAAATCACATTGTAGTTTTTATTTCCCCTAAAATATTTGATTGTATACTATAAGATCTAAAAATAGGTTCTACAAGGTAATTCTGATACCTCTCTTCTTGACTAGCCAGTAAAGAATAGTCTATACTTTTTATTACTTACTTCAATATGTGAAAAATTTGTGATTTCATCATTTTAGCTTCTCTTTCTGCCACCACAGATTTCAGCCCACTCCAAGCTTCAGTACATAGTCGTTATAAGCTGATGTGGCATAAGGGAAAGAAGAAATCACTTAATAGCCACTCCCGAGTCCAAGCAACCCATCACTCCCATGACCAACTCTTTTGGTCTTTGGATGACAAAACAAGAGACTGACTATACTTAAAGTCTTTCCCATTTGTTAGGACCTGACATAACTTAAGCTCCTCTAACATAGCTTCTAATTACCAAGCATCCCCCTCCCTGCCACTTTGAGTAATCTGATCTAAACTTTGGTAGAATATATTTTATTATACTCATTTAATATTATTATTATATAATATATATTATATTAATTAATATTATACTCCTTTAGCAGTTGCATATTTCTTCCCTCTCTTGGAGAAAGATTACCATAGAGTTAGGGATAATATCCTAAAGGCAATTAAAGATATATTTGTATACATATAGCATAGGAGTAGGATTGAGGAAAAAAAAAGATTGTTTTACAATAATACAAAAGTTTGGATTGGCTACTGCTTTGCAGATTATAAGCTTAGGTAGACATTTGATGCTATGTTGATAACAGAGAATGTTTTCCCCAAAATGTGTTCCTTTTTTCTGCATTTTTCTCTTTCTATTTCTCTAAAGTTCACTTATGAAATTAAAGGAATGCATATTTTCTAATATTAACAAGGATTATTTCTTAGGTTTTATATTTGAAATACTAATATGTAAATTACTTTTAAAGTCTTTAAAATATATAAGATCTGTCTTCCTGTTTATATCTGGTCTACTAATTTCTTTTTTATGCTGCTATTATCTCTGTCACTATTAGTAATCATGATCAGTCAACAACGAGCTTTCCTACTCACTGATCAACTCCAGAAGGGAAACAGATATTGTCTATGGAAATGGATAATTTTACTTTTTTTCCATTTAACATGACATTTTAAGATGGTTGTAGTAAGGGACCATCTCAAAAAAGCCTAAAGGGAAAAGAATATGGACTCTGATAGTAGTATAACATTTCAAAATGTGTGTAGCACTCTTTTCTATTTGAATGAATTTGAATTAATGTACAGGCTTTCTGGGGAATATCCAAGTATCTGCTTTGAATTTCTATAAGCATCCTATTTCCTGTGGTATTTTATGTAGGTAAGTAATATTCCTGTTAATTCAGATGGCCCCTTAGTCTATGCCTACAGAGATAAAGTAGAATGGCCAGTTAAGCAATTATTTATGGATGAAGATGAAAAATAACATAGATAAAATTCTCAAAAAAATCACTTTTCCCCCAAAACAATCTCATTTCCCTTATTCTCCAGAGTTTTGTTTTAACTGAACAACTCATTTAGTATTCTTAGACTTAGTGCAAATAATTTTATTAGTCTCTTAGGTGGACCTCTTTTTTTTTGTTGTTTATACATTTTCATAGAACCCTAGGATTTTTAGAAATACAAAAGATCTTCTACCAAAAGACATTCATTTTAAGGAAAATAAAACAAGGCCCGCCCAAAGTGAATTTTATTGTCACATACCTAGCTAGTAACAACTTCCACAAAGATTTAAGGTCTTCTAGCTCTAACATATAAGGGCCTTTTGACTACCTATTGAATTCCATAGAGTTTGAAGAGTATGAATGATGAAGGGTAGCACTTGGAAGGTAGTTTACCATCTTTTGGTATACAACAAATACAAAAGGCATCAATAAAGCATTGAGCAAATACATAAAGAAAAGGGGAAAAATCAGAAAAGGATACAAACAAGCAAACTAATTCTATTACCACCTTCTGAAGTAAACGTATTAATGTGTTCCCTGATGCTTTATCTCCTGAGGTATTTGTTTATTTGTTTTTATAGAGTCAACATGTCTATTTCTGTGTGAAATGGAAAGGGTTAGGGCAATGGCCAAGATGAAAATTGGTCACAGACTACTGGATAGCTTTAAATTTTAAGCTAAATTGTTCTGGAAGGCACCAACAGTCAAAGAAGAACCTGCCTTCCAACACGGAATTGTCCTTTCTGGTGTATTGTGGTGGGTGGGAGTGGATTTCTTTCTCTGTTCTACTGTAGACCATGGCATCTATAAATGGAGCTAGTCTCCGAGAGGGAGATTCTCCATGTAATAATTGGAGAGGTATATTGGAAACTTGAAAGTTTTATATACATATACATGTATCATGAGGCTAATAATATCTATTGGGCCTACCTCAGTACTATTACTAAGCTGATACATCTCTAAAAGGATTTTCTCTACCCTGATCTCTCACTGGGTACCTTCATTCCCCTCCCCTACTTTTCAGTTCCTTTTTATGTGTTGTCTTTCCCCATTAGAATATAAGCTTCTTGAAGAGAGTAGCTGTCTTCTTTTTGTTTGTATTTGTATCACTAGTACTTTGCCTATTGTCTGGCACATAGTAGGTGCACAATAATTGGTTATTGATTTGATTTGACTTCAACTTCTGACTTCTTCACTCAAAATTTCAGAGTTACCACTGAATATGTAATTAACATGCCTGATATTATTGTAATCCTAATCCTTCTTGAACTATCTGCTATACATTGATGACTCTCTTGCTGTATATTCTTTCTGTTGCTCTGCTCCTACCTGTCTGATGGCTGATTTCCAGTTTCCTATGTTGGCTCATCATACATACAATGTTTCCTATCATCTTAATGCAGATAGCCCCCAGGTCTACATGTGGAGCCCACGTCTCTTTCTCTGAACATGAGATTCATATTCCAAATTGTCTTTGGGCTTTTTAAAATTTTTTTTTTATTTAATATGTTTAGTTTTCAGCATTGATTTTCACAGGAGGTTGAATTACAAATTTTCTCCCCATTTCTAACCCCCCCCCCACTCCAAGATGGTGTATATTCTGGTTGCCCTGTTCCCCAGTCAGCCCTCACTTCTGTCACCCCACTCTCCTCCCATCCCCTTTTCCCTTCCTTTCTTGTAGGGCAAGATAAATTTCTACACCACATTGCCTGTGTATCTTATTTTCTAGTTGAATGAAAATAAAACTTTTATTTTTGAACATCTATTGTTTAAAACTTTAAGTTCCAAATTCTCTCCCCTCTTCCCTTCCCACCCACCCTCCCTAAGAAGTCAAGCAATTCGACATGGGCCACATGCGTATCATTATGCATACTCATATTGTGAAAGACTAACTATATTTTGCTTCTTCCTAACCTATCCCCCTTTATTGAATTTTCTCCCTTGACCCTGTCCCTTTTCAAAAGTGTTTGTTTTTGA